>JAJPUD010024781.1:0-18338 GCA_023553655.1 Myrmecobius fasciatus
TCTCTCTCTCTCTCTCTCTCTCTCTCTCTTTCTCTGTCTCTCTGTCTTTCTGTCTCTGTCTCTATATTTCTCTATCTCTGTTTCTCTCTATTTGCCTCTGTCTGTCTGTCTCTGAATCATTCTCTCTGTCTGTCTCTCTCCCCCTCTCTCTCCTTCTGTTTTTCTCTGTCTCTGTCTTTTTGTCTTTCTCTTTCACTCTCTGTCTCCCTTGGCAATCAGTATTAAGTGACTTGCCCAGGTTCACATTACTAGTAAGTACCTGAGGTTGCATATGCACTTAGGTTCTCTTGTCTCCAGGGCTGGTGTTCTGTCCACTCCATTACCTGATGCCCTGCTAACAGGACTTTTAAAAGCAAGTTCTATTGATATTTGAGAAACATCAAAATAGAAAGAAAACAAGATCAATATTATCAGTTATAATAATCTTGACTTTGCCCATTTTCACACTTAGTTAAGCCTCAAACCAAGCTGCTTCCCGAGGCATAGAACCATAGAGATGCGTAGGGGATCATTTGACCTGTTCTTGCCAAGGATCAGTATTGAAAATCACTTTTGGACAAAAGGGTCTTAATTCACTTCTTTTGCTCCTTTCTCCCTTCTCTTCCTTTTGCTCAAAATTAGTGCAGGATCTTCCAACCCAGAAGGCATCATTAGGTATCATCTAGTTCAACCCTTCCTATTTCCCAGACGATCTCCAAGATAATCCAGCAAGTTATACATGCATGTGTAGATTGCACAGTCATAGAGCTCAATAGGTGAGAAAATTGAGATTTAGTGAGATGGAAGGAGATTTCTGCCATTACAGAACTAGTCAATGAGAAAAGTCAAAATTGGAGTTCATGCCTCCCAACTGCCTATCATTTGTACTTTCCCTCCCTTCCTGCTGTCTGCTTTGAAGGATGTTTTCTGTTTTTTTTTTCCTTTTCCTTCTACATTATAAGACATTTTTGGTAGAAGAGAGGAGAATGAATACTTTCTCAAATAGTCACAGAATTTTTTTTAACACTAATGGTATGGAGTTCAATCTCAGTACACTGTTCTGAAAATATCCTGTTTAGGTATTACTTAAAAGTACATAGCATGTAATCAGCATAACATAACAGCTGCTTAGATTGCATTTCAAAATGTGCTTCTTAGTTTTAAGCTGACTATTTAACAGCTTTTTCTAATAAGGAATGAAGACCAGATTATTGAAATTCAGGCAAACTACTCATGCATTCAAGTCAAATATTGAAATTTGGAAGTGATTGTAGAACCCTGCTCAGTGGTGGATTTTTTTTAAGGGCCTGAAGCTAACTTCTTTAATTTCTATTAATTATTTTAACTACAAATTCATCCCTCCCCCTCACCAAGATCATGTCACAAGAGAAATAATCATTTTGTATATTCTCACAATAAAATATTTACTTGATAATATTCTTATGGGAAATGACAATATAGTATGGATACTTTTCTTAGAAGTGCTCATTTGTATTAATTTAATTCACGTCAGAATATTTCTCCTTTTCAATGAAAATTACTAGGAATAATGAATATATAGGAAAATAATTTATTTTAAAACATTCATCAGCGATTTGGATTTCATATCATATTAATGTATGCAAAAACCTTACTTTGATGCAAGTGGAGCTCTAATGTGGATAGAAGACCTTTAAGTTAAGACCTTGGTCTTAACTTTTTGTCTCTGACATTTAATAGGTGTGTGCATGTGACCCTTCTGCCTGGTGAACCTCTCAGTGATACAACCAACTTTCAAAAATATATAACTTGCTGATCTGCATAAGTGAAAAGAGATTCTACCCTAAGAGATGTACATATCACAAATTTCCTCCTTCTCCTCCAAGATGTTATCTATATTTATATCCATATACAATTGAGATGTGGTGTGGTGGACTATGAACTGACCTGGGAATCAGGAAGAACTGAATTGAAGCCCCACTTCTTATAAATGTGGGTTCTGTGACCATGGGCAAATCACATAAAACATCAGTGCCCTAGGCAACTCTCCAAGACTTTAAGTTGCAAAGAAATTGTTGACTTGTATTAAGGAAGGGTTTTCCTCCTGCTGGAGTTTCCCATGCCCATGTAATCACCAATAAGTTCGCCATATTCTAACCACATTTTATCCCTATTCCTTGCCCCCCCCCCCATGTGCCATCTCTGTCCTTCACTCCTGCTCCATCTCTCTCTTTAACAGAGGGCTACTCTTAGAATCAGAAAATCCAGATTTCATATCCTTTTCTCACATACTGTCTATGTAACCATGGGCAAGTCATTTAATGGGACCTCTAAGCAACTCTCTTATAAGCTATTGACAAGTTGACATTTTATATCGGTGGAAGGAAATTTTCAACTTAGATTTTCCCACAAGAATAAATCTAAGATTTAGACCCCCCTCCCCACCAACAATGCTCTTTTAAGTACAGACAGACAACACTCAGAGATTGAAGCTTGATACACGAGGGAAAATGTTCAAACTATAAAGTATGAATCATGTTCTTAAGAATTGGGTCCCACCTTTATCCTCATCTGTAGAATTCTGCCTGTGATGGTTTGAGGGATTCATGGAAAGAAGCTTTTGGTCAAAAATACTTTCTTTGATTCTTTCTTTCACATTGCCAGAAACAATGTAATAAATCAGTTAATAAACATTTAGGTAGCCACTATGTGCTAGGCATTGTGCTAAATGTTGTGGAGGCAAAAGACAATTTTTACCCTCAATAAATTTCATTAAGCATTTGTTAAATGTCTGCATTGTATACTGTCTGGTGCTAGGTACTCTGAACACAAAGACAAAATAAAACCAGATTCCTTGCCATTAGGATCTTTACATTTATATACAAATTTATATTTGTATACAAAAATATAAATATACACACACACATATATATATATACATAGCTATATATAAATATATAAATATACAAATATTCACATGATAACCAGAGGGGTTATATGGAAGGGGATTAGGAAATGATTCTCAGGGAGGAGTGGAAAATTTTCATTATATCCACTTCTTTAGGTTAAGGAATTGAAAGTAGTTTTGAAAATTAGCATGCTATTTCAAGAGGTGAGCATTGGAAGCCATTATAAGCCATTTACTCCTTAGTTCTAATTAACTCAATGATATTAGCCTCAATGGAAAATAGAGCCAAGAGGAAATTAGCATAGAAGATGGGTTTCAGGGAGAGACGTGAAACAAAAAGGAGACAAAAGACAGACTTATTTTCCAGTTTAAATCAGTTTACTGCTTTGCAGACAAAGCCAAGCTCTTCATAAATTGATCTCTTTCAATCATCTTGCAATCTTTCAAAATGCTGGCAATTATCATGAGCCATAATCTTTATCTCTCATGTGATCTCATTGATTTCTAAAAACCTAAACTCCCCAAAGACCTTATTGCCATCAATGTCTCAATTAGGCACCTGAAGATATCAACTTTGTTCTTGGTTATAGTTAAACCATGATACAATTTGGGCAGTATTAAAAAAATACTTTCTCCCCACCAAAGCAAAGCTCTTTATTCATTTGCTTTATGATGCACACAGTCCTACAGGTGAATATTCTTTGCTTTTGGTAAGGTTCCTTGATTTCTAAAAAGAAAAAAAAAGATGAAAATCTTTCAGAGAAAGTTAAAAATATTTTAAGTAATTTTGGGCTTTCCAACCTTACCCTGAATAAATTTGATAGACACTTTGCTCACTACAAGCTCAGGAAGATAATAAAGAGAACACAAATGCCTTGGACCTTTGGTTATAGTAGAAGAGGAAGGAAGAAAATGATTTTGACCACACTAGAATACAATATTACTTATGTCATAATTTTGTTAAGATGCCAACCTCATCTTACTCTCCTGTAACTTCCACTAATTATACTATCTAATAATTCATGCCTTCAATCTATTTATACATGTATTGATATTATTTCAATGTATTATTAAAGATTGTATAAAGGGCATTGTGTATTATTCATTAATATGGTAACAAAATAGATAAGGATCAAGAAGACAGATATATCCCTGCCTAATTGAGGTTATAATAAGACTAGAACTTTAGAAACAGAAATGGAGACTAATCTCTGTTGCAAAAGGCTTGACAGATGTTTCTAACATTAATGGGAAAGAAATATCTTATCACGTCCTTCAGATAGATGTGTCCCTGACACACTATTTTTAAAGACCCTATAAGTATAAATGGTCTGATTTCTATAAAGGCCACCTAAGTGAAGGAAAAAACATGAAAGAAAGACTCACTTTCTAAAGCAAACAAAAACAACATAAAAATAAAACCATTCTATTTTAAAGGTACAGTAAATGCTGTGGCTAGCTTGCTGAGTTACCCATTTCAGAGGTCAGTAGGGGTAGAGAAGACTAAATATTGGTGATAATCTCTTTTATTCAGTTCTTTGTGAAGAACTGTCTTATAACATGGAAAGAAATCATGGAAAGAAATCAATTTTAAGGATACTCTGATCCCCTCATCTGAGCCTGCCCTTATGTAACTTCCTATTTTAAAGGAGAACAGGTTATTTTTTCTTTACCCCTGTGATAATTCTAGTTCAGAAAACATGGTTTATTTTCATTGACCACGTTTCTTTCTTTCTGTCCTGAAATGTTGCTGGATGTTTCTCAGCCTTCACTGGGATTTATACAAATTCTTGGTTTAAAGACAGAACCTCTTCATAGTTTATTCATGTCAACTGAGGCAAGGAGGTGGACCCAGACAAGCTGTGGCTGAGTCAGACAAACACAGCACTCACGCCAGCACATTTACAATCTCTCTTTTAAAATTGTTCTGACTAGCTCCTGGAGCTGCCATGGTTTCACCGCAGGAACAACTTATCTAGTGCAGAGGGATGACTGGCTTACATAAGAGTAAACAAACATTGCAGAATGCAGATATCCTCATTCTCCAGTGAGATCAGATTTCAGCCTCAGCATTAAAAAGCCCAAACTAGGGAAGTTTGAAAATGGAGGAATATGTTCAGTAGAATAAATATACACATTTATTTTTTATGCATGGAGTGAATGATCTCTGATATCTTTTCTGTTTTAATAAATCTAGATCTTGGATAAATAATATATAATGTAATACTGCAAGTCAACCTGAATACTGTATATTTAAATAGACTGAATTTGATATACATTTGATGGTTAGGAATTATGATACTTCTGTTAGAGAAAATATATATTTAGAAGTACAGAAACATAAGACCTCAAAAGTAATCTACTTCACTCTATTTTATAGCTAAAAAAACATGTTCAGAAGCATATGAAATGATTTGCCCAAGAATAATGGATAGAACTTTGGATTTGTGGACAAGAAAACCTGCTGCCCCTGATACTTATTAGTTTTACAAACCTGGGTATGTATCTTGATCTTTTTCAACCTCAGTTTCCATACCTGTATAGTGGGAGATAATAAGTGGATCAATCCTACGAGATTGTAATGAGGCTGATATGATATAAGATATATAAAACCATTTTGTAATCTTAAAGATCAATAGAAAAATATTATTTTTATTGCTCATGGTATTTTAACTAGTAGAAGAAGGGCTCTTAGTCCTTTAACATTTGACACATTCATAAATAGAAGATTTGATCGTAAATATCAACTTTTTTTTGAATTATACTCTCATTCTCCACAGATCAATTTTATCTAAAGCTTTAACTTGAAAATGGGCAAGCATTAATTTTGTCCTGTAGAGATTGAATTGTGATTTAGTCTAAGAAGGAAACATAAAATATTTGATATAATTCAGTATGAATCTGTTCTACCAATATTAAACTCTTCTACATATGAACATAAGAATCAGATATTGAAATGATATAGAAGGTTAACTAAAATCTATCACAGTACAACAGAAATTCAGTTGAAAGGGAAATCACCAAGTGTTCAAACTCCTATATTAAAGGAATCCTTCATATAATGTACTAAATGAATGATTGTCTAGCCTCTGCTTCAAGGCATTCATGAAGGGAAAAATCTATCATCTCCTGAGGCAGCCCATTCCACTCTTTGACAGCTTTAATTATTAGGAGGTTTTCCTAACTTAAAGCCTAAGTATACCTCTTGTCAGCTTTCATATGTTCTTGGTTTTTGCTTCCTGGAGCTAAACAGAACAAGCCTAATCCTGCTTCCACATAAAGATTATGGAAATCATTAAACCACTGAAAACAATTATTATGTCCCTTTTCATGTGTTTACTTCTGCAGGTGTAACTAGCTTTCCTTACACCAATCCCTGTATTGATTGCCATCCTTTGGAAGCCCTGAATGAGGTCTGATGAGAATAGAGTAGTATGACTTCTCAATACAACCCAAGATTGAATTAACTTTCAATTGCCACATCACATGATTGCCTCATATTGAGCTTGAAGTCTAATATATATTCAAGGCTTTTTCAGTATCACACTGTATTAAACCATGCCTTCATTTTATATTTATATTGATTTTTTTGTATCCAAGAGTAAAAATTTTACATTTACCCCTATTGTATTTCATCTTACTACATTTAGCTCAATGATCTAGCTTGTCAAGCTTCTATTTTTATTCCTCCTCTGACATGTAGTATGTTAGCCATCTCTCCAAAATTTATCATATTTAAATTTGCTGCACATGCCATTTCTGACATCTGAGTAATGGACAAAAATGTTAAATAGCACATACCCCTGTGAAACTCAACCAGAGACCTATTGTCATGTTGGCTTTCAGCGTACATTGAGTATGACCAGCAAGTTTGACATGAATCCTTCCAATTAGATTATAATCTAATACACGTCTCCATCTTATGCAAGAGAAGCATATGAGACACTTAATCAAAAGCTTTGATTAAAATCTCAATAGAATTTATCCATAGCATTCCCCTCACCTACCAGTTTAGTAATCCTATTACAAAAGCAAATGAAATTAGTTACGCATGACTTATTCTTGATGAAGCCATGCTGACTCTATAATTGATGCTTCCCTTTGCCAAATGTCTTTTTATTCATGATTCTTTCTAGAATTTTCACAGGAAGCACATTCAAGGTCTTTTGTGTATAGTTTGTAGGTCTTCTTCCTTTTTTTGTTTTTGGTCGAAAATACAAACATTTCCCCTTCTTCAACCTTTTGGTACCTCTTTCATATTCTTTAATCTTCCATGTATCTGTGACAGTGGTGATCATATCTCCCAGTTATTTTAGCATCTAAGATATTTCTTCTGGTTCAGGAGACTTGAATTAATTAAGGGCATTTAGATACTCTATTTTCCTGTGTATCAACTTCCTGTTAGTGATTGTAGTTCTGCTGTTTCCAAAGAGAAGATCATTCTCCTTGGTAGAGAAAACAGAACATTGCCTACCTTTCCTGTCACTTATTATGTCACTCACCATAAAAGTCCTATATTATCTTTGCTCTGCTTTTTTCCCTCTCACAATAACTAAAAACAAAACAAAACAAAACAAAACAAAACTGTTTTTGACTTCCTTCACATACTTCCCAGCCTCAACTCATTCTAAGTTTTATCCCTCTTGAAACTATTTGTAGGATTGTACCATGTTATTGTTTTTATTTTGTTAGCTTACCTTCCATACTTTACACAATACATTTTTTTCAAATGTAAGTTGATTGATAATTACCTCTGTGTTCACATTGATCTCTTAGACAAATCCTATTTTTCTTCTTCACTGGAATTCTTTTCCATTTTGTCTTCAGAATTGCATTATGGATTTTTCCCAACTCTTGTTGGTTGATTTTTTTCCTGTAGTTTTTGGTTTATGAGGTTCTACTTATTAAAAAAATCTTTTAAAATTTGTTTTTCTAAAATCTAAGGTACATGTTGAATTCTGAATGGCCTTCTTCTGCATCACAGACTCTATAAGGGAGTGATCCTTTCTTTTCAGAGTTCCCATTATTTCAAATTCAGCAACCAGTTCTCTACTGTTAGCTCAAATAAATCCTGAAGAGAATTCCTCTTTCTTAATTTCTTTTTGAAATCACTGCTAAGACAAGTAAAGAAGTTATTAGATGCCATAGTTTTGACACAGAAAAAATTCTGGTAAATTGTTTGATAATTGAAGTTCACTATCATAGTTATTATGCTTCCATTTCACATTTACAGTTTATTCCTCAAATTCATTTATTTCCTCTTTCTGTCCAAATCATATCTGTTTCTTCTTCCTTCACCCAAATACTCTATCATTTCTCTCTCTTCCAGTTTCAGAGTTTCCTATGGGAGTATAAATAAGTTTTATTCTACCATGCTTCTCACTTTCCCTTTGATAATTCTGTTTCTTTATATTAAGTTGTAGCCATCCGTAGCCATAATCAAGTCTTGGTTTCCATTGCATGAAATCTCAGTGATATGTATATGAAGCTACATTTATCTTTGTCCTAGGACTTTTTCATTTCTCTTAAAAATCCAAAGATCAGTTAAAAATAAATATAAAGCAAGCAAAAAAAAACTAGTCAGACAGAAAAATACTTTACTACGTTATTGTACAAAGAGATGAACTAGCTATGTTATTAGAGAAAATATAGAAGAACAAATAACTAAGAGTCCTCCAGTTCAGTGGCTCATGCAAGTGAATAATTGCATATATGCATAAATGTCAATCCTCCAGTTCTTGGCAATCCTCCCATTAAGCTGAGAAACAGTAGGATATATTTTGGTACTCTTCCATAAATTAGGATGAATGTGGGTCAGACAAATTGATGAGCTATCTTGCTATTTCTGATTCATATTAGCAATAAGAAACAAAATACTTGAGGTTCTAATTTTTTTTAAGAGTTTGTGGGTCAGTGGTGAAACTGAATGAATTTCAGTCTCTGTTTATCTCTGTTTTTTAAAGAGAGAATCACACAAGTTTATTTGAAATTGGGTCCCTGGTTAATTTTTTGGGGGAGCGGATGTATGTATGAAGAAAAGTTGTGAGGCTCTCCCCCCTACCTTACTATAAGGATACAGGATCCAAGAATTGCAAAGAATTATCTGCCCATGCTATACACCATTCCTAGTCTCCATGGGTGTGATCTCACCTTTATCTCCCTCCACCAGTGACAAGGTTGACTGACTGACAATCTCTGTCATGGTAGTATGGTGTAAGGGGCATAGGGGTGTTGTAGGGGAATAATCTTGAGAGGCAATCCTCCCTTGTCTCCCACTACCAGTAGGATCAAATTATCCTAAAGAGACAGCTCCTTCCAAATCTTCAAAAGGGGAAAGTCATTTTGAAATACAGCTGGATCTCTTGATAGCTAGAATCTCACCTACCTTTTTTTCAGGTTTGTATGGAGCACATTACCACCATCACTAGAGTTACAGGGCCTTGATTGCTATACTCCATTTAAGTAGAATACAACAGTGTTAGTTCAGTTTTATCTGGTAGGTACTGACTGATAACATCTAGATAGTAAGAAGTATCTGACTGAAATGGCTGTTTTAGCAATTTCCAAAGGAGTTAGGTTGCCCTGTTCTGAGCTCTCTTCTTCCTGCTCTGAATCAATAGTTCCTTATTATCCTTTCTTTTTGCCTTCTTTCTTCCCATTACCTTCTTCACTTTCATTTTCCTAATTTTTGTTACTCACATATTCCCATTGGTCCTCATCCTCATACACAGGTTGTATTTGGGGTCCAGGTTTTTATTACAGGAGGTAACCCAGATTCTAGAACTTCACTTTAATAACATGACTTCTTTATTTCTGGAGAAACTTGAAGCAAAAGTTGGAAATAAAAAAGCATCTGCTTGTGACTTAACAATATTTCGAAATAATACAAGGATATGAAAAGATCGGTGAAAAATACTATACAATTGACCAAGTTTTGATGATTAAGGCTATTCGTGAAGAAGATTAAAATAATCAGTTCAAAGGCTTTATGGTTCAGTTTTTAAAGGGCTTTAGCTATGTTAGGATTCCTAAAATTATAATTAGCAAAATAATTGAAGAGAATATTTTATTGTTATTTGTGGAAATTAAGTGAGCATGCCCCAATTGAGGGGCATCTACTGTGAACACAGAGTAGACATGCAGATATATTTTCCATTGAAGAACAGGAAAGATACTGTTGATCTAGATTTTTGCCTGAATAAAATCAAATATTGGGTTGATTTAAATATCTTTTTGGCTGAGTTTCTTGCTTTTCATCATTGAACTATGAAATTCATGCTCAAGAGAGAGCTCTTCAGAAAATTTCAGCTCTCCAGAATAACTGCTCTGGGGGTTCCATCAATCTAAAGTTTTACTTTAGAGAATCATCACTTGGTTCAGTTGAAGGAATTTATTTTTGTTTCAAAACTTAAGTATATATCTTGAGTTAGAGCAACAGAGTTCCTTTTTATATAATATTTATGACAAGTCATTTTGCTTTTCCTTTTAAAGTGGGAAAATATGTTCCAATGAATTTCCTTTCCCTTTACTTCCTTAAGGGAGCATAAGTTAGACAAGGTATTATTTGATCAATAGCAATGAAGGATCCTGAGGTAGTCACGATATTTCATGTGGAAAAATGAACCCATGGCTATCTAAAGGACCAGAGCAGAAACAAACAAGAAATCCTGCACCAATTTAAAGAAAAGTTTATCCTGATATTTGAATCTCCTGCAGGGCCTGAGCTGCAGTAAATTTCCATGAGTGGTTTAGCTTTGAATGATTTGTTTGCTCTAATTTAGTAAGAATCCTACTTTTCCTAGCATTAGTCATATTTAGAGTAAAAAGCAACATTTGGGAGAAGTGGCAAATGCTTTGGATTATGCTATTTTTTCCTATAAAAACTCTTTCATAGCAAAGGTGAATTTTTAGGTAAAACAGTAAAATGAATTCCAATGGAGGGAGCTCTAACTTTTCACTTAATGCATGCAGCCTTCACTTTGTGTGTGCTTTATTATTTGTGAGTAATTAGAGTAAATCTTGACTAATAGACATCTGTCAGAAATCTTAGGGTACCAGAGTCAAGTAAAAGTTAACTCAAAAATTGATGAATGATTACTTAACAGAAAAGATCTCTTATATCACTCTAAAATTTAAACCCCTGCATCATTTAAATCATTTCACAGCATAATAATTAATTTATAATGTAATTTTAAAGAGAGTATCTGGGTGTATCTATTTAATGTCAAATCATATTTCTACCTAAAACCAATTTTGAGGTTTTAATTAGTTCACAGAGGTATCTTATTTCATTGGCAGAAGAATGGTTACAGAATCACAGAATTTCAGGATCTGAAAGGTGTTGAGAGACAATCTAGTCCAAGGAGTATGGGAAAATAAATTTTCTCTGGGCTGGGAGTTCTTAACAATTTTTTTATCATGGATTTCTTTGATATTGTGGTAAAACCTATGACTCCTTCTCAAAATAGGTTTTAGGTGCATGGCAAAATATGTTGGACAAAGAAAAGCAATGATATTGAAGCATTACTAAAATATAGAAAAATAATAAATTTTCAGAACTTAGGTTAAGAACCCCTGCCTGGGACAGCTCCAGCTAGTGGTCATTCATTCTCTACTTGAAGACCTTTATTGAGGGGAAAATTATTATATCCCGGTGCAGCCTATGCCAGTTTTGGACAACTTTAATCATTTGGATGTTCTTTAATAGTGGGACAGAAAGCTGGCTCTTTTCAAATGCTCTCATTGGTCTAAGGCTAAGCAAAGCAAGCCTAATTCCTATTTCATGTAAAATCCTTAAAAGGTTCCCCCTCTTCTTTTCTGAAGACCAAGCATCTCAAGTGCCTTTCAACTTATTGTTACTTATCATGGATTTGACAATAAAGTTATTTCCCTCTGGATTCTCTAACTTGACATTGCCACTAGAAAATATGGTGCCCAGAACTAAATATAGTATTTTATTTTTTATATGTATACATATTTATAGTTATCTTGTTGTACAAGAAAAATCAGACCTACGAGAAAAAAAAAAAAAAACCAGAGAAAGGAAAACAAAATGCAAAAAAACATCAATAGAGAGCATGAAAATGCTATGTTGTGGTCGACACTCAGATCCCAAAGCCTTTCTCTGGGTATATGTGGCTTTCTTCATCACTAAACAATTGGAACTGGTTTGAAACATTTCATTATTGAAGAGAACCATGTCCATCAGAATTGATCATCGTATACTCTTGCTGTTGCCATGTACAATGGTCTCCTGGTTCTGCTCATTTCCCTCAGCATCAGTTCATGCAAGTCTCTCCTGGAATCTTTGAAATCATCCTGCTGGTTGTTTCTTACAGAATAATAATATTCCATGACTTTCATATACCAAAATTTGTTCAGCCATTCTCCAATTGATGGGCATCCATTCAGTTTCCAGTTTCTAGCCACTACATAAAGGGCTGCCACAAACATTTTTGCACATGTGGGTCCCTTTCCCTCCTTTAAGATCTCTTTGGGATATAAGCCCAATAGAAACACTACTGGGAATTTCTTTTTGTATCTCTTGCTGCTGAACTTTTTTGGTAGTATATAAAAATGTTGCTGATTTATGTGGATTTATTTTGTATCCTGCAACTTTGCTAAAGCTAACATTTCTAATACAATATTAAATAGTAATGGTGACAGTGAGCAGCCTTGTTTCACTTCTGATTTTACTGGCAATGATTCTAGTTTGTCCCCATTACATATGATGCTTGCTGATCGTTTTAAGTAGATGCTACTGATCATATTAAGGAAAAGACCATTTATTCCTATACTATCTAGTGTTTTTAATAGGAATGTGTGTTGGATTTTATCAAATACTTTTTCTCCATCTATTGAGATAATCATATGATTTTTGTTAGTTTGGTTAGTAATGTAATTGATTATGCTGATAGTTTTCCTAATATTGAGCCAGCCCTGCATTCCTGGTATAAATTCAACTTGGTCATAGTGTATTATCCTGAGGATGACTTTCTGTAATCTCGTTGCTAATATTTTATTTAAGATTTTTGCATCAATATTCATTAGAAAAATTGGTCTACAATTTTCTTTCTCTGTTTTCACCCTACCTGGTTTAGCTATCAGCACCATATCTGTATCATAAAAGAAATTTGGTAGTACACCTTCTTTCCCCATTTTTTCAAATAGTTTATATAGTATTGGAATTAATCGTTTTTAGAATGTTTGATAGAATTCACATGTAAATCCATTTGGTCCTGGAATTTTTTTTCTTAGGGAGTTGGTTAATAGCTTGTTCTATTCCTTTTTTTCTAAAATGGGGCTATGTAAATAATTTATTTCCCCTGTTAACTTGGGCAGTCTATATTTTTGTAGATATTCCTCCATTTCATTTAGATTATCAAATTTGTTGGCATAAAGTTGGGCAAGTAACTCCTAATTATTGCTCTAATTTCCTCTTCATTGGTGGTAAGCTCTGCCTTTTAATTTTTGAGACTAACAATTTAATTTTCTTCTTTTCTTTTTCTAATTAAATTAACTAAAGGCTTATCTATTTTGTTGGTTTTTTCATAAAACCAACTCTTAGCTTTATTTATTAATTCAATAGTTTTCTTATTTTCAATTTTATTAATTTCCCCTTTTAATTTCAGAATTTGCAATTTGGTATTGAATTGAGGGTTTTTAATTTGTTCTTTTTCTAGCTTTTTAAATTGTAAGCCCAATTCATTGATCTTTTCTTTCTCTATTTTATGCAAGTAAGCATCTAGAGATATAAAATTACTTATAACCGCTTTGGATATATCCTACAAATTTTGGCATGTTGTCTCATTGTTGTTATTCTCCTGAATGAAATTAATGATTGTGTCTATGATTTGTTGTTTTACCCATGCATTCTTTAGGATTAGATTATTTAATTTCAATTAACTTTTGGTCTATTTTCTTCTGGCCTTATATTGCATGTGATTTTTATTGCATCATGATCTGAAAAAAAACACATGTATTATTTCTGCCTTTCTGCATTTGATTTTGAGGTTTTTATGCCCTAACACATGGTCAATTTTTGTACAAGTTCCATGAACTGATGAGAAAAAAGTGAACTCCTTTCAGTCTCCATTCAGTTTTCTCCAAAGATCTAACATATCTAACTTTTCTAACATGTTGTTTAACTCCCTAATTTTTTTCTTATTTATTTTGTGGTTTGATTTATCTAATTCTGAGAGAGCAAGATTGAGATCCCCCACTAGTATAGTTTTGCTGTCTATTTCTTCTTGAATCTCTCTGAACTCCTCTAGGAATTTGGATGCTATGCCACTTGGTGCATATATATTTAGTATTGAAATTGTGCCATTATCTATGGTACCCTTTAGTAAAATATAATTTCCTTCCTTATCTCTTTTAATTAGATCTATCTTTGCTTTTATTTAATCTGATATCAGGATTACTACCCCCCTTTTTTTGTTCATCTGAAGCATAATAAATTCTGCTCCACCCCTTTACCTTCACTCTGTATGTATCTCTTTGCTTTAGATGTGTTTATTGTAAACAACATATTGTTGGATTCTCCCTTTTAATCCAGTCTGCTATCCACTTCTGTTTTATGAGACAGTTCAACCTATTCACAATCACAGTTAAAATAACTAATTCTGTATTTCCTGCCATCTTATTTACCCAAAGTTATGTTTTTTTCTTTCCTTTTCTTTCTCCCTTCACCTATTTTGCTTTTGATGATGACCTCCCTCAAACAGTTCTCCCCCTTTTTACACCTTTCCCTAATTCTTCTATTTTCCCTTTTATTAGTTCTTCCCTTTCTTTTCCTTTCCCTCCCACTACCCTATAAGGAGGGACAAGATTGTCTGTGAAACCGAATGTGTCTGATATTCTCTTTTAGAGCCCAGTCTGATGAGAACATGATTCACACAATACTCATCTCCCTCCCTTCTTTCCCTCAATTATATTAAGTTTTCTTTGCCTCTTCATGAGATTTTACCTTATTTTTAACCTCCTTTTAAAAACTTATTTTACTAGTTTTTCCTCTTTTTTTCAGTATGATGCCCCTTCCACCTCTAGTTTCTTTTTCAAATTATCAGAGTAAAATCAAATTATACCCCCATCTTATAAGTATACCAATAATAGAAATATAGTTCTCAAGAGTTCTTTTTTTTTACCTTTTTATCCTTCTCTTGAGTTCTTTGTGTGGAGATCAGTTTTTTTGTTCAGATCTGGTATTTTCATTAGAAATAGGTGAAATTAATCTATCTCGTTAAGTGTCCATCTTCTTCCCTGAAAGATAATGCTGGTTGTAGCTGGATAGCTTCTTCTTGGCTGTAAACCAAGTTCCTTTGCCTTTCTTAATATCAGGTTCCAGGCCCTTTGATCCTTTAAGGTAGAAGATGATAGATCTTGGGTGATCCTAATTGTGGCTCCATGGTATTTGAATTATTTCTTTCTGGCTGCTTGCAATATCTTTTCCTTGATGCACTAGTTCTGAAGTTTAGCCATGATATTCCTTGGGGATTTAATTTTGGGGTCTCTTTCAGGAGGGCATTGGTGAATTTTTTCTATGCCTACTTTACCTTCTGATTCTAAAACATCAGGGCAGTTTTCTTTCATGATTTCCTGTAAGATAATTTCTAGGTTCTTTTTTTTTTTCATCATGGCTTTCAGGAAGTCCAATAATTCTTAGATTGTCTCTCCTAGATCTATTTTCCAAGTCAGTTTTTTTCCCTAGGAGATAGTTCATATTTTCTTCTATTTTTTCATTTTTTTGTTTTTGTTTGACTGATTCTTGAAGTCTTATTGAGTCATTCACTTCCATCTGTTCAATTCTAAAATGGAGTCAACTATATAGAAATAAGAGCTCTTCCTCAACTGATAAATAGTCAAATGATATTAACAAGCAATTTTCAGACAAACTAATCAGAGCTATATAAGGTCATATGAAAAAAATGTTCTAAGTCACTATTGGCTAGAGATATATGAATTAAAACGATTTTGAATTTCCACTATAAATTTATCAGATTGACTAATATTTAAGAAAAGGAAAATGACAAATTTTGCTGGTGATGTGGGAAAATTCAAATAGTAATGCACTGATGATGAAGTGGTACATTAGTTCAACCACTCTGGAGAGAAGTTTGAAACTATGCCCAAAAGGTTATAAAATCAAGCATACCCTTTAACCAAGCAATATTACTACTAGTTCTGCATCCCAAAAAGATAAAAAGTAAAAAAAAAGCAAATGACTTATGTGTACAGAAATAGTTATAGCAGCTCTTTTAGTAGTTGCAAAGAATAGGAAATTGAGGGGATGCCCATCAATTGGAGAATTACTGAATAAATTATAATACATGAATATGATGGAATATTATTGTTCCATGGAAAATAGTGAGCAGGATGCTCTCAGAAAATCCTGGAATACTTTACATGAACTGATGCAAAGTGAAATAAGCAGAATCATGAGAACATAAGAGACATGGAGAATAATATTTTATGGTGATCTACTATGAATATCTTAGCTATTCTCTGCAATACAATGATCCAAGAGAATTCTGAAAGACATGATGAAAGGGGCTATTCATCTCCAGAAAAAAGAACAAGTGGAGCTTGAATATAGATCAAAATAATTTTTCTTTTCTTTCTTTCTTTTTTTGTTTGCTTTTATCTGTGTTTCATGCACAGCGTGACTTGCTTGGAAATGTGTTTTTTATGTTTACACGTGTATAACCTAGATCATATTATTGACTTTTTCAAGGGGGGATGGAAGGAGAAAATTTGGAACTCGAAACTTAGTAAAAGAATGTTAAAATTGTTTTTCATGTAAGTGCTAAAAATAAAATATTAAAAAGAAAAAAAAAGAAATTGCCGACCAGATTCCCATTTCCATTTTTAATGCAGAAGAAGGCTGACTTTCTAGGGTCAAACAAAAATGATTCAGTGCTCAGAATGGTTATAAAGGGATAAATATATCTTGGGCATATGTTTGAGCAATGAATACATTCCAGAAAAATCCATTTCTATATTACAAAAAAGGATTATGCATTGTTTTAAAGAATCCAAAATTAAATTGAATTTTAGTAAGAAAAGTCTTAAAGTAGAAGCTATAGGCTCTTAGGTTAGAAAAGACCTTGAAAGATTATTTAGTTCATGAGAAGTCTGGATAGCTAGTCCATTCTCGAGTTTAACAAACACAAACCCTTATTGTTTCTTAGAGCTGTTCTAACTTGCTTTTCAATCAAAACAAGCAGTGTGGTATTTCTCTGTAGTGGTCTGCTCAGCAGGGACCTGAATATATCAGTCATTTTGATCACATTGCTATGATGGGCAGCACTGACCCTGGATCGATCGTACTGAATGTACTGCAGTCCAAATTGCCTCTGGAGACTGAAAACCATATATACTTTATTGTGTACTGTTCTCTTGTATGGATTTTTTGGAGGGCAGGCAGATATGGGGCAGGGGAGGATAAGACATGATAGCTAATCTGGGACTGTGATTTCATTGGCATAGGGATCTCCTGATGGATAAACTGTTTATACAGATCAGCAGCTTATGTGTAACCTAAAGTCTGAGATTTGCCTAGGGCATGGAGAAGTCCATAGTCATAGATTTAGAACAGAAAAAATCCCATTATTTTTCATATAAATAATGTAAAACTCAGAGATTAGGTGATTTCAAAAAAACAAAACAAAATGTGTGTAACATGGAAGGCAAGATTTAAATTGAGATTCTCTGACTCTGGATCCAAACTTTCTTCTGTATCACACAGTTAAGTGACTTTCCTATGGTCACTCAGCTAGGAAATGTCAGGTGGGATTTGATCTCAGTTCTTTCTTACTCTATCTCTAGCATGCCTTCTCCACCCAGGCCATCATTTCTACCTTTTCCATTGAAACCTTGGATCCTGACCTTGAAATCACTCTGGACTCAGATTGGAAAGGTTTTCTCCTTATCTTGCCTACATTCAAACCTCTATATCACTTCCCAGCCATTTCCATGCCATGGAACAAATCACATATTCCTTAACATCCCTCTGGTTCTAAATGCTTGTTTATGTGTTTTTTTTCCTCCAGTAAAATACAAGAATCCTCAAATGATATTGTCTTTCTGGCATGTACTTGTACACTTTTATTCTTAATACAATGCCTGGTACATAGTGAAAATTTGCTAAATTATCTGTCAGTATCTATCTTTAATTGTATCTTCATTGGTTCTCTCCCTACCCTCCTGATCTAAACTTCCTTCATCTCATCTTTCTTTCCTTAATATTCCCTCTCTTCTTCCTTTCTTTCACCCCTAATTTCATTTCACTCTTCCTATCATCATCATCATCATTATCATCAATTACCTATTTTAATAGGTAATATTTATATAGCACTTACATTGTGACAGACACCTATCTTCCTTTCTTCCTTTCTTTTTTCTTTCCTTTCTTTTTTCTTTCCTTTCTTCCTTCCTTCCTTCCTTCCTTCCTTCCTTCCTTCCTTCCTTCCTT
>JAJPUD010024782.1:0-18338 GCA_023553655.1 Myrmecobius fasciatus
ACTGACTGACTGGCTGGCTTGGCTGACTGACTGACTGGCTGGCTTGGTTGACTGACTGACTGACTGACTGACTGACTGGCTGACTGACTGACTGACTGACTGACTGACACTGGCTGGCTTGGCTGGCTGGCTGACTGACTGACTGACACTGGCTGGCTGACTGGCTGACTGGCTGGCTGACACTGGCTGGCTTGGATGGATGGCTGACTGAATGAATGAATGAATGCATGAATGACACTGGCTGTCTTGGATGGCTGACTGACTGGCTGACTGACTGACAAGCGAAAAAGAAAGGAGCTCTCCAGGCCGACGGAGCTCCCCAGGCCGACGGACCCCAGGCATCCTCCGAGGCAGAGCCCGGGACCGCCTGAGTTGGGATGGATCCCTCCAATGCTCCCTCCTTCCTCCTCCCTCTCTTTCCTCCCCACTCCCTCCCTCTCCCCACTTCTACCCACCTCGAGGCCCGGGGCGGAGGACAGCCTGAAGCAGCAGCTGGCGGGGCGGAGCCGGCTCGGGCCGGGCCAGGCCGGGCCGGGCCAGAGCCCGAGCAACTATAGGCTCGTCGGGGCCCTGGGGCGGGGCCCGCGGAGGCGGAGCTGTTGGCCCGGGGCCTGGGAACAGTTCAGTCCCAGCTGCTGAGGGTCTCTGCTGCCCGGCCGCCCAGCCTACTCCGATTCGGACCGGGACCGGAGCGGGACGACTCAGCGCCCCACCGTAAGTCCTCGGGGGCGAAGCGGGGACAGCGGCCCCGGGAGATCCCCCCGCCACGCTACGGAATTGCCCTGGCCGGAGAGGAACCCGCGGGAGAGGGAAAGGACGGCGCTCCATGGGACGGGAGGGTTGGGCCCCCCCCAGATCCCCCCTCCAGCTTTTTCTGGCCCTCCTCCTGCGCTTTAGGGTAACTCCCGACTCCACTCCTCCCCTGTGTCCTCCCGGGCAGTCTCTGGGGGGCTCGGGCACCGGCGCGCCCTCCCTCAGCCCCCCTGACACCCCCTCCTGATCCCGGGTCCCTGGCCCGGGGCTGGGCTGACAGCCCCCCCTCTCCGTCCGGCCGCAGGGGGAGGGGGAGAGCGCCCCGTATTTTTAGAAAATGGCTGAGGTGTGTGCCTATCTTTAGCCTTGCCCTGAAACAGATCCCGGCGGGGCAGGGCAGGGCAGGGCAGGGCAGGGCAGGGCTGGCAGCGCCCGGCGAAGAGCCCGTGGGGCTCTCTCAGCAGGAAGCCTCGAGCTGGGGCGCCTTCATTCTCCTTCGTGCTGCACCCCCGAGCCCCCCGGAAGCTCAGCAGGCAGGGGGGTCCCTCCCTTTCCGAGCCTGGCTGGTGAAGCGCCGGCTCTGGCTCCCTCTTCCTCCCTACAGTGGGGCTCTTTTAGTCTGCTCACCCCCATGCGTAGGAGAAGGTCCAGGCAGGCTCGAACTCGCAGCCCCAGAGCCAGGCGGACTCTGCTCCATCACCCCCTCCTGCCCAGGGGTGGAACCCCGAAGGACCGAGAGCCAGAACTCTCATCCCATTCCCGGAGCACTCCGTGCTGGGGGCGCAGGGCGCCATCTAGTGGCCTCCTCAAGTTAGCCGCTTAGCTCGGGACCCAGAGGGGAATCTCTCATCCTGAAAAAGCCCAGGCCCCTGGAGAGTTAGGGGTTAGAGACAGAGACAGAGAGACAAGAGACAAAAAGAGAGAGACAGAGGGAGAATTCACCTAAGGAAGTTTGGGGTGTGTGCGTGTGAAATAATTAACTGCAGGCAGTTTGGGGAAGGGAGTCGGGCTGAGGGTCAGAGGATTTGGGATCCTGAGCCTCAGTTTCCTCCTTTGTAAAATGGGGTTTGAGTCTATGACCTCTGAGGTCACATGCCCTAGACTCCTAGGACCAAGTTTGGGAGGGGCCCCAGAAGCTGAGGAGTCCAGTTTTACAAAGCAGTAAACTGAGTCAGGGAGCTTCCCAGTGGTTCCCACCAGGCATCTCAGGAGCTAGAAGTCAGCCTCAGGGCTCCAGCTCAGCCTGTGACATTAGCAGAGAACAGGCTTAAACATTAGTTCCTAAAGCTTTGGAGTATCAGACAAGGCTGGACTTGAGGCTGGTCTGACCCCTTGGAGGGCGCCAAAGGAAAAGGGACTTCCTGGGGTTGTTCAGAGTAAGGGGAGCGGTCCAGGTCCTCATTCTCCAAACCCAGGGCTCCTCCCCCATGGCCGCTTGGTCCTCCCCCAGAGCCCGATGGCCTGGCTTCCATGGCCCCTCCATCATCAGGTGTGATCCAGGTGACAGAGACCTGTCTGGGGCACCACACCCACAGGACACCTGGGGGAGACTGGCAACGGCACTCCCCATCCCATTCTTTCCCTGTTCAGCCTCACATCTGGAAATGGGTGGACACATCTGGCCCAGAATGAGGCAGCTGTCTGGCAAACAGTTCTGCCCACCCATGGTCTCAGTTTGTTGTGGAAACGCTCCATCTCTGGGAACAGTGTGAGAGCCTCTCAGCGGAGCCAGGAGGTTGCCACCTGCCTCTCGGGGTGGGCAGGAGGAAGGGTCCTAAATCCTGGCTCGGGAGCTAAGGCAGGGGGAGGCACCGGGCACATTTGGGACAGGCCAGGCTGCCAAGGGGAGTGGGGAGAGGAAGGTCCCCCAGTCTTCCTCTTGTTCTCACCAGGAGGTGCTGTGACAGGATTTCAGGGGTTCTGCGGGTACAGAGACTGTACTTTCTGCCTCCGCCTCCCATTTCTTTTTTTTTTTTTTTTTGCTGAGGCAATTGGGGTTAAGTGACTTGCCCAGGATCACACAGCTAGGAAATGTTAAGTGTCTGAGACCAGATTTGAACTCAGGTCCTCCTGACTTCAGGGCTGGTGCTCTATCCACTGCGCTACCTAGCTGCCCCTCCCATTTATTTTCTACTGGTCCACACTTGGTCCCCATCAGGAGTCTGCTCACGGGCACCTTCTCAACAAACATATCTGATCTCTTCCTTTAGCATATGAGGGCTTTGGGGAGGAAGGTGCTGGAAGAGGCTCCGGGCGGGTTCCCCCCCTGTGGGAGCTAGCTGAGGCCTCTGGGAGTTCCTGATCTGGCTGAGCAGCTCATAGAGAAGTGCTGGTCTACAAGACAAGACCTAGGAGGTAACAGCTGGTGGAAGGAGCTGGGAGTCCACTGGGCTCTAGTTTTGGCTGTTATCCCAAGCGAGTCCCTTCTCTTTGGGACTCAGTTTCCCCTCTAAAATGAAGGGGTAAAATAAATAAATAAAATGAAGGGGTAGAGACAGCTAGGTGGGGCAGTGGAGAGACCCCTAACTCTGGAATCAGGAGGCCCCGATACTTCACACTTACTAGCTGTGTGATCCTGTACAAGTCACTACCCAAAACAAAACAAAAAACGAGGGGCTGACATGCAGTACATGAGGTTCGTCGCCAGCAGTCTCTACGCTCCCTCCAGACTGTTCTAAGGTCCTTCATTCTAAGTTGTTCTGACCTTCCATGTTCTAGGATCGGGGGTCCCTCCCTCTCGCTGCTGGGAAACCAGGGGCACTTACTATCATGGGAAAGGATGGAAGGGACCGGGACAAGAAACATGGAGTGGCTGGGGACAGCTCCCCAGTGGGCGGGCAAACCCTCACCTGCTTCTCCTGTATTGTCTTTCAGAGTGTGGCAGCTTCCCACCCCGGGGATCCAGCAGAAAGTCATCTGCCACGGAGGGAGCCGGGCAGGAGCCTCAAAGGCTGCTGCGCTGCCCCTCAGCCATTTTTAGACTTTAATCTCAGTTCAGTGACTTCCCATCAACCTTGGCTCAGCTTAGCCCTTGCCCCCTTTCGGTCCAGCTCCTATTGGTGGATCCACAAGGGCCGTCGGGAGGCTTGAGGATACCCACAAGCCAGTGGAAATCTAGCCGGTTGTGGGAGCCGGTTCTTGCCGTACCAGGCCCTTCGTGGATGGTATGGTGACATGTCTACCAAGGTGCCCATCTACCTGAAGCGGGGCAACCGCAAGGGGAAGAAGGAGAAGCTTCGTGACCTGCTGTCATCAGACATGATAAGCCCACCGCTGGGCGACTTCCGTCACACCATCCACATTGGCAGCGGCGGCGAGGGAGACATGTTTGGCGACATCTCCTTCTTACAGGGCAAGTTCCACCTGCTACCTGGCACAGTGGGCGAGGGGCCCGAGGAGGAGGAGGAGGAAGATGGCACCTTCAACCTCCCCTTCCAGTTTGCCCGGACCACCACAGTGTGTGGGCGGGAGCCCCTGGGGCTCTCTGATGGGCATTCCCCTCTGCTCAAGAACGCCATCTCCCTCCCGGTCATCGGCGGGCCCCAGGCACTCACCCTGCCCTCGGCTCAAGCCCCGCCCAAGCCACCACGCCTGCACCTGGAGACCTCGCTGCCAACTTCCCAGGAGAATGAGGGCTTGCCGATCTGGAGGACTCAAGAGACTTCCTCTCCCCAGAATGGCTTCCTCCCTGAGGAGGAAACCGAGGAACCATTCCTGTCCCAAGCCAGCTCCCTCCTTTCCCTGCATGTGGACCTGGGGCCTTCCATCCTGGACGACGTCCTACAGATCATGGACCAGCGCCAAGACTTAGACAGAGTGGAGATCCCCACATAAAACCCCAGCACGGGCAGGACGGCGTCGGGGCATCGGGCTCCGGGGGGGGGGGGGGGCAAGATGTGGACACGGGATGGATTCCCCAAGCCTTTACCTCTGGGATCGGAGGGCAGATCATCTCGCTCTTGTGCCTCAGTTTCCCCCCACTTTGTCTCATGGGAAGAATGAAGTACTTCGGGACAACCGGGTGCCAGAAAAGCGGCCCCGTTCTTCCTGAGAGTTCCTCAGTTCCATCCTCAACCACCCCGGCCGGCATGATTGGGGGAGACCCAATTCTGCCTTTCCTCAGTTAGAACCAGAGAGAGTTGTAGGATGGAGAAGGCTCAAGAAAGGATCCACAGTGATCGAAGAGGGGGTGCCCCTACTCTAGATCCTAGTTACCTCCTAGAAGAGACTTGGCAGGCAATATGAGCATGGTGTCAGCCCCTTCCCCTTCCCCTGACCTTGCCTTAGAGTGAGCTGTGATGGCAATAAACCATGCTGGATTGGTGACAGCTTCTTCCGCCTCAGTTTCCTCCCCTGTCCCCCATCTCAGGTTTGCTTGAGACCAACTAACGTGGATTCCATAACTAGGCGGCAGAATGCCAGACATCAAGGGGATGGCCAGCTGGGCAGAAGGCACAGTCCCTGGTTCTGGTCATAGGATCTAGAAGTTGTCTCCCCATTTCCCAAATGAGGGAAACTGAGGCTCAGGCTTACAGGATTTGCCAGAAGCATCAGCAGAATGGAGAATCGCAGCTAGCTTTTCCAGTGAGGACGTCTCCCCGAAACCCCCCAGCTCCGTAGACACCCAACGAGCACATTAAGTCAGGACTAAGCTCCCGGAAGGCAGGAATCCCGTCCTTTTTTCCCTTTATTTTTCCCCTAGCATATACAGGGTCATGAATGCAGCAGGCATTTAATAAATGTCTCCTCAATAAATGAGATGAGAAATGAAAGATGGGTCAGATTGTGGGGGGCAGGCTGCAGTCCTCTGGACTCCTGGAGCCTAAAGGTCCCTCCCAGCATTAAACACGTTATGATTCCTTGTGTTCCAGTAGCCTTGAACCAAGCAGGCTTCCCAGAATCCTCCTCTCTTTGGGTAGTTTCCTGTCTCCATCAGCAGGCAGAGAGCCTGTTCCTCCCAGCTGGGTTGTTCATTCCTCAGTGGGATCCTGCTAAGCTCCCAACCGCAGCCGCCATCCCCTTCTGTGCCCCCTAACCCCTGAGCGGATGACGGTTACCAATGTGTCTGGCTTTGCTCAGGAGCGCCAAACCTTGCAGATCAGGGCGGCCCTGAAGGTGAGAGGAGGCTGAGATCAGATGGAGGCTGGGTCAGATGGAGGCTAGGGCTGGATGGAGGCTGGGGCTGGGTGGAGGCTGGGACTGGATGAAGGCTAGGGCTGGGTGGAGGCTGGGACTGGGTGGAGGCTAGGGCTAGGTGGAGGCTCACTGCTGCAATGAAGCTGCTCTTGGGTATAATCTAACTGCAAGCTAAGCCAATGGGGGGAATTCTTTGGAGGCCAGGATACCCATGGCCTCCCATAAATCCCCCACAGAGGCCCCACCCGACAAAATGTCTTCACATTTCATGGGGTTCCCACCCCCCACCCCGGCCACCACCTCTTTAGCCATACAGCTTCTATACCACGTCTTGCGGGCAATTCGTTAACTCCACCATTGGGGAGGGGGGCGGGCAACACATGAATCTGGGCGATTCTTCACTTGCCAAAAGCCTGTTTACCAAGGACTGGGAAATAAAAGAAACCGAGTCTATCAGGAGATGTGTGTGCAAACGCCCAAAGCCTGCTCCATTCTAGGGTCCTAGGCCTTGAGCAGGGGGACACGCGAAAGGTGGGCATCTCCAGCCGCCTCCTTTTCTAGAGAAGGCCGAAACAGGCCCCCAGAGGGAAGAGGACTGGCCCTGGCTCGTGGCTCCAAAACCAGATCGAGTTCCCAACAACTTAGCCCTGAGCTGGCCCGTCTGGCCGGGAAATTAGGAGGCCAGGCTTGGCTGCCTGGGGGCCGGTCCAGGTGGCCACGTTGACCAATCCTCCCCCTGCGTCTGCACTCAAATGTTTTCTACATGCAGGTTTGCTGCTATTTGTACAGAGCAGGGAAAGTGCCCTCAGGGAGTCCCCTTGTAACTGGGGGGGTTATTTCTTTCTTTTTTTTTTTTTTTTTTTTGCTGAGGCAATTGGGGTTAAGTGACTTGCCCAGGGTCACACAGTTAGGAAGTGCTAAGTGTCTGAGACCAGATTTGAACTCAGGTCTTCCCGACTTCAGGGCTGGTGCTTGGTGAGCCATTTTTAACCAAAGTTGGGTAGAGGCCATGATGGCAGGTTTCTCAAAGGTGCAGGTGACACAAACCCAAGAGGGAGAGCTCCCCCTGGGGAACAGGGTCCAAACAGAACCTGGACAGCGAAATGCTAAGATGACGTTCAATAAGCATAGATATAACTGTCTTAGATTGAACTCAAAAATCAACTTCACAAGTCACACGATGGGAAAGGCTGGACAGTAGTCTGAAAAAGATTTAAAGGTTTTAGTGGACCACAAGCTCAATGGATTGCTGGGTAGTATAGTATAGAATACTTTTTTTTTTTTTTTTTTTTGCTGAGGCAATTGGGGTTAAGTGACTTGCCCAGGGTCACACAGCAAGGAAATGTTAAGTGTCTGAAGCCAGATTTGAAGGGGGTAGAATACTTCTTCTGGAGTCAGGCTCAGCTACCTGAGTTCAAATTGAGCCTCAGATACTTATTATCTGTGTGACCCTAGGCAAGTCACTTAACCCTATTTGCCTCAGTTTCCTTATCTGTCAAATGAGCTGAAGAGGGAAATGAAACCTTTCTAGTATCTTTACCAAGAACACCCCAAATGAGATCACAAAGAATCAGATATGACTGAAAGCAACCGACCAGTGCCCATGGGCCTTATTAGGAGAGACTTCGGTGTCCTTCCCATTGTTCTACCGTGACCAGACCACATCAAGAGGGTCAGGCTCAGTTCTCGGGCCATAGTTCAGGGAGTGTGTTGATAAACTGGAGCATCCATAGATGGGCAAGCAGCCTGATGAAGGGCCTCCTTGCACCTTCTGACCCCAAACTCAGGGCTCTTTCCTCTCTTCCCCCTTATGCCTCCTGAGGCTATTAGAGTCAGTCCCACCACCTTTGTGAGATCTACAGTATCGGGGCCAAATGGACCAGGCTAAGGCAGGGGGAAATTGGTCGTCCAGGGCCCTAGTTGGCTAGTAGGCCCTCTCAGAGGAGGGTTCCAGCCTGCCAGGATCCCCCATGACCACTCAAGGGCCCTTCTCTCTTAGCTACTGTCTAGGCCGACTTGCTGTATTTTTCCATTTGGTTTCAGCTCGCTCTCCAAATGTATATGTCTGTCTGTCTGTCCATGATACATATTCAGATGGACCAATTCTGTGGACTTGGACCAACACTGGGCTCCTCTTTCTGAAACAAGTAATCATTTGCTGGAGGTTGGGGCAAGCAGCCAGAGAGCCGGCTGGGGAGCCAGGAAGATACATTTGGCACATACTGGCTTCTGTGGCTCAGTAGGTAGAGAGTTCAAATCCAGCCTCAGACACTTAACTAGTTGTGAGTCAGTGAGCACTTAACTAAGTATCTGATATGTGCCAGGTATTGTACTAAGCACTGCAGATACAAAAAGACAAAAGAAGTTTAAGAAGTTTATAATCTGACCAGGGAGAGGACATGGAAACAAATAAATTCAAAGAAGCTTTTATTAGAAATTGAAGATGATCACCAGAGGGAAGCCATTAAAATTAAAGGCCTCCTGGGGAAGGTGGGATTTTTTTTTAAAGCTTTTCATTTTCAAAACATGCACCTTTGCAAAATCTTGTGTTCCAAATTTTTTTTCCTTCCCTTTTCCTGAACCCCCTCCCCTAGATGGTGAATAATCCAATATGTTAAATGTGCACTTCTATACTTATTTCTACAACTATCAGGCTACACGAGAAAAATCAGATCAAAAAGGAAAAAAAAAATGAGAAAAAAATGAGAAAGCAAGCAAATAACAACAAAAAGTGAAAATACTCTGTTGTGAGCCACACTCCGTCCCCACAATCCTGTAGATGTAGATGGTTCTCTCCATCACAAGACCATTGGAACTGGCCTGAATTATCTCGATGTTGAAAAGAGCCACATGAGTCAGAATTGATTATCGTATAATCTTGTTGTTGCTCTGTACCATGTTCTCTGGGTTCTACTTACTTCACTTAGCATCAGTTCATGTGAGTCTCTCCAGACCTCTCTGAAATAATCCTGCTTAATCGTTTCTTACAGAACAAGAATATTTCATAACATTCATATACTATCACTTAGTCAGCCATTCTCCAGCTGACGGGCGTCCAGTCAGTTTCCAGTTCTGAAGGTGAAATTTTAAGCTAAGACCCAGAGAAAATCATAGGTCTAATCTGATGATGATGGCATATGGTGGAAAGTTATAGGGTCTCCCAAGTTGAAGTTCATGAAAGGGTCTTGGAGTATGGGGATGGGAGAAAGGGTTACTTCAGCTTACTCAAAATGTAAATAATGAAAACAGAAGAGTGATGAATGACACAAATGAGTGTGAGAGGGATGCAAGGAAGAACTCCTTGGGAAACATGGTGTCAAAGATGCTGACAGAGAAAGATCCCCCAAGAAAAGAGGTGGATGGGTCAGGCAGTGAGAGCATGTGCCATTGATATCCAAAGCAGGTCTGGGGACTAGTCCTGCTATGAGTCTTGCCGAGTATCCTCTCTGGGCCTCAGTTTCTCCTTATGCAAAAAGAGGAACTTGGAGTGAATGGCCTCTAAAATCTTAGAATCACAGGAGCTGAGAGGATCCCAATTTCTATGACAGAATTTGGGTGGCAAGAATTTACTCCTCCAGGGGAGAGCCTTTGCAAAAGTGTGGAGGCCAGAGACTGAATGATGAGTTTAAGGATGCCTAGGTGACCAGTTTAGTTGGAACACAAAGTTGGTGGAGCTTAGAAATACACGATCCTTCTGGGACTGGGTCCTGGAGCCATATCATGAAATTGTGGGAGTCAGAAATCCAGGGCTGTCCTCAACCAGCTGTGTCTCTTTATCTGGACCCCATTTCCCCCCATCTATAAAAATCAGCTGGTTGGATCAAAGGTTCCTTCCATTCAATGTTGCTCTAATCAGACCAACCAGGGACTCTTAGCGCCTCCTAGTGTCTGACTCAAAGCATGATTGAATCATTCCAGATATAGTTGCAATCCAGCTGCAGAATACAAGATACCCACTGTCCTCTGCTGTCTCATCCTCTCCATGCACTTCTCAGGGGCTGAGTAATACCTGTTAATGCATTGATTTGCCTCCTAAATGCTTTTCCCTGCAAAGGGAAGAGCCCAAATAATATACTATCAATACTCTTAGGGACCCTGATAACAAGTTTGTCTTGACTTGAGGATAAGAAGGTATTGTGTGCAGTTCCCTTGATAAACATGAGACTTGATGAGATTACTGCTAATGGCTCAGATAAAAGAGCTATTCAAAGTGATCTAAAAAACAGGCTTGCCCCAGGTGTGCTCTGTTATCAGGATGTGAGCTCCACTATCTTTCTGATCTCCTCATGTCAACACAAAGTTAATTGCTAAAGATGGGTGGGCTAAGGGGATAAAAGGAGTGACTACAGATGGTGAAACAGGCTGGCTGAGGAAAGCGCCTCAATAAAGAGCAACTTGAATTCATCTTCTTCTGGCTTGTGACTCTCCTCGGGGAACACGTGGGTCGTGTCCGGATGCGCACCGAAGCTCAGGAGGAGGTAAGACCCGGCTGCCCTCAGGTATAATACTTGGCACAACACTTCGGTCCTCTGAAGCATACCTCGTTCAGCACCTGTAGTCCACCACTTCTCTCCTGAGAGTTAGGAGTAATGCTCAATCCCAATCCTTTGAAGTCATGAGTAGATTCATAAGTCTGCCGTTTTTGTTTCCCTTTACATTGTGGTGGCCATTCTGTATTTCACCTTTTGGTGCTGCTTACTATTTCTCTGCATTGGTTCTTAGGAGCCTTCCAGGGTTTCTCCAATTCTTTTCATTATTCCTTATTGCATTTAGATAATAACAGTTCAATGTGGTTGCCCAGGGCAACCACATTGGGGCCACTTTTTGGCTACTCTGAATATTTCTGTACCTATAACTCTTTACTTTTTGATTAGTTTCATTGCATTTTGTTTTCTTATTTTTTTTTATTCTTTGGCTCTCTGGAAATGGAGGGGGATAACAGTGGGAAATGTAAGTGACATAAAAATAGAATGTATCAACATTTAAAATGTATTTAAAGCTTCCAAAAGTTCTCTACTGTCAAGAACAAGAGACCTAAGAGTTCCCGGTCAAACTCCAGCTGAAGTGCTGTGTTCAGTTCTGGATGCCAGGCTTTAGGTAGGATGTTAAGCAACTGGCAAGCATCCGAGGGAAAGGTGACCAACATGGGGAAGGGCTAAGGAATATCTGTCAAATGAACTGGAGAAGGAAATGGCAAACCCTTCCACTATCTCTGCCAAGAAAATCTCAAAATGTGGTCACAGTTAAAACAGAATGAAATGCCCTCTACAGGGTGGAACCAGGAACAACAGGGAGGGAAGAATTAAAAGAACTCTATTCTGTGTGAGGAGAAATTTCCTGAATTCAGCTCGAAGTATCTACTAGTAGAATGGACCACCTCAAGAAATAGGAAGTTCCCCTGCACTGGAGGTCTTCCAGCAAAAGTTGTTTAACTCCTTGTGGATAAGATCCTTGACCATGTATGGATTAGATGAGATAAATCCAGAGAGCCCTTCCAATTCCAAAATTTATTTTCATCTGACCTCTAAGACTAGAATTGGAACTTCAAGGGACTTTAGAAATCATCAAGTCCAATTTAGAATCAAGTTCTCCTATTTAGAAGTACTAAATACTAGATAACATTTCTATAGCGGTTATTACATGTAAGGCACTGTGCCAAGCACTTTCAAATTATTTCATTTTATCCTCACCACAACTCTGTCAGGCAGATACTATTGTCTCTATTTTACAGAGGAGGAAACTGAAGCAATTAGCAATTAAATAACTTGGCTAGAGTCACACAGCTAGTAATGCCTGAAGCAGGCTTGAGTCTTCCTGACTCTCTTTGAGACTCAGTTTCTTCATTTGGTAAATGCTAATAATGATATATCCAACTTCACTGTACCACTCTTCCATAATGAATGGAACTTAAAGGAGGCTTCAAAATTATCTGATATAAACCCTTCACTATACAGATGAGAAAACTGAGGTCCAGGAGATCAAATGGATAGAATGAATAGAGTGTTTGCTCAGGGCATACAGCCATTGGATGGCAGAGCTGGTCTTCTAAGTCAGGTTCTTCCAGGTCTTTCTGGTCCACTCAAGGAGGCTGGATGACATCTATGCAAATCCCAGCCTGCTGATCTGTTAAGTGCTCATTCTCTCTGGATATTTTATACATAGGTACATACACATTATACATGTATCTTTAACTTAATTAACTGATTTGTCCATTCTAATTTTCAGAGAGTTTGTTTCCTGGGCAGATTTGGTGTCTCTTCTGCCAATTCCCTTTTCAATTCTTTCTTCTATAACTCTAATTTCATTTGTAAACGTTTTTAATTCTTTTAAAACTGTTTTTAAAACTTAAAATGCTCATGGGTAGGACGAGCGAATATAATAAAAATGACAATACTACCCAAACTAATTTACTTATTTAGTGCCATACCAATCAAACTCCCAAGAAATTATCTTACAGATCTAGAAAAAATAGTAGCAAAGTTCATTTGGAAAAACAAAAGGTCAAGAATTTCAAGGGGATTAATGAAAAAAATGGTGGTGGACTTGCTGTACCAGATCTAAAACTATATTATAAAGCAGCGGTCATCAAAACCATTTGGTACTGGCTAAGAAATAGAGTAGTCGATCAGTGGAATAGGATAGAATCACAAGACAAACTAGGCAATAACTATAGCAATTTGGTTTTTGATAAACCCAAAGACCCCAGCTTTTGGGATAAGTATTCACTATTTGACAAAAACTGCTGGGAAAACTGGAAACTAGTGTGGAAGAAATTAGGGCTTGACCCACATCTAACACCACATACCAAGATAAGATCTAAATGGGTTCATGATCTGGATATAAAGAGTGATACTATAAGTAAATTAGAGGAAAGTAATATAGTTTACCTCTCAGACCTATGGAGATGGAATAAATTTATGTCCAAAGAAGAACTGGAACTCTTAATTGAAAACCAGATAGATAACCTTGACTATATTAAGTTAAAAAGTTTTTGTACAAACAAAATCAATGCAGACAAGATTAGGAGGGAAGCAATAAATTGGGAAATCATCTTTACATTTAAGGGTTCTGATAAAGGTCTCATCTCTAAAATATATAGAGAATTGTCTCATATTTATAAAAATTCAAGCCATTCTCCAATCAATAAATGGTCAAAGGATATGAACAGACAATTTTCAGAGGATGAAATTAAAACTATTTATAGTCATATGAAAAGGTGCTCCAAATCACTATTGATCAGAGAAATGCAAATCAAGACAACCCTGAGATACCACTTCACACCTGTCAGATTGGCTAAAATGACAGGAAAAGTTAATGATGAATGTTGGAGGGGATGTGGGAGGGCTGGGACACTGATGCATTGTTGGTGGAGCTGTGAACGGATACAGCCATTCTGGAGAACAATTTGGAGCTATGCTCAAAAAGTTATCAAACTGTGCATACCCTTTGACCCAGCAGCATTTCTATTGGGCTTATATCCCAAAGAAATCATAAAGGAAGGAAAAGGCCCCACATGGGCAAGAATGTTTGTGGCATCCCTTTTTGTGGTGGCTAGAAACTGGAAATTGAATAGATGCCCTTCAATTGGAGAATGGCTGAATAAATTATGGTATATGAATATTATGGAATATTATTGTTCTGTGAGAAATGACCAGCAAGATGATTTCAGAGACGCCTGGAGAGACTGACATGAACTGATGCTGAGTGAAATGAGCAGAACCAGGAGATCATTATACACGGCAACAACAGTACTATATGACGATCAATTCTGATGGACATGGCTCTCTTCAACAATGAAATGTTTCAAACCACCTCCAATTGTTCACTGAAGAAAGCCATATACACCCAGAGAGAGGGATGTGAAATGTGGACCACAATATATCATTCTCATACTCCTTGATTGATGTTTGCTTACATTGTGTTTCCTTTATCTGATATATCGTTTGTGTAGACAAGATTTTTCTTGCACAACAATGACAAGTTTGGAAATATGTATACATATATTCGATTTACCAATATTTTAACATAATTAACATGTAGTGGATATCCTGCCATCTAGGGGAGGGGTGGGGAGTTGGGGGAACAATTTGTAATGGAAAGCTATGTAAGGGTTATTGTTGAAGAATTACCCACACATATGTTATGCAAATAAAATTAAAAAAATAAAATTAAAAAAAAAACAACAAAAACAAAAACAAAAAAAAACAAAAAAAAAAGAATGGCATATCTATATGTTCTTATTCACTTTTATTATTAAAAATGGATAAATACCTGAAAAAAAAAAAACAAAAAAAAAAACTGTTTTTAAAAAATCCTTTCCCAGAATTCTAGTTGAATTTGTATCCAGGTTTTTCTTTGATGTTTTGAAGTTATTTTCTTCTTCTATTTTTGTGACAGCATCCCTGTCACCATAATAGTTTTTTTTATGGTGGGAATCTTTTTCCTCATTACCCGTTTTCTGACTTCAGGTTTGTATTAGGGTCAGATTCTTACGTGTCTCTGAGGGAACATGCAGACTGGCCCTGTTGCTTTTTTAGAGTACTGAATGTTGTGTTATTCTAGCATCTCAGGGACAATTCAAGCTGGAGACCCTCAAGTTTTCATTGCTCCCAAAGTGGTCTAATCCAAAGCAAAATCTAATTGCTGTCCTCCTAACCTCCCTCCACCCCAAGTCAGAGCTCTGTAAATTCTTAGCCAGGGTTTGGGTCTCAGCAACAGCAGATACTGCCGAAATCATCTCCTAACAGCCATCTGGAAAGCTCTGAGTGACTTTAGCCTGAGAAGCTAGAACTCTGCTCCTGAGATCTGAGCCATCCTATCACTGCTGCAGACTTCTGAACATAGAGTGCTAACTATATCAACTCAGCCCTCAACTGCTCCTTACCCTAGAGTATCATCCCTGAGTACAGGTCCCCTCCTAAATTCACCTTGATGTGTGACCTAGATCTGTGAGCTGGGATGCTACCAATTGTCATCTATTCCTGTCCTTCCATTTAGGTCTAGGCCCTCCTCTTGTTCTAATCTACAACACTGGAGTACAATTGTTGGTGGAACTGTGAACGGATCCAACCATTCTGGAGAGCAATCTGGAACTATGCTCAAAAAGTTATCAAACTCTGCATACCCTTTGACCCAGCAGTGTTTCTATTGGGCCTATATCCCAAAGGGATCTTGAAGGAAGGAAAGGGACCCACATGTGCACAAATATTTGTGGCAGCCCTTTTTGTAGTGGCAAGAAACTGGAAACTGAAAGGATGCCCATCAATTGGAGAATGGCTGAATAAATTATGGTATATGAATATTATGCAATATTATTTTTCTATAAGAAATGACCAGCAGGATGATTTCAGAGAGGCCTGGAGAGACTTGCATGAACTGATGCTGAGTGAAACGAGCAGAACCAGGAGAACATTATACACAGCAACAAGACTATACTATGATCAATTCTGATGGACATGGTTCTCTTCAACAATGATGTGTTTCAAACCAGTTCCTATTGTACAACGATGAAGATAGTCATATACATCCAGAGAGAGGCCTGAGGGAACTGAGTGTGGACCACAACACAGCATTTAAATGCTTTCTGTGAATATTTCCATGCATTTTGTTTTCCTTCTTAGGTTGGTTTTTTTTTTCCTCTCTCTCTTTCTAGATCTGATGTTTCTTGTGCAGTAAGATAACTATATAGATATGTATACATATATTGGATTTGTCATATAATTTAACATATTTAGCACGTATTAGATTACCTGTCATCTAGGGATGGGGGGAAGGAGGGGAAAAGCTTGGAACAACAACAACAAAAAGTTTTGCAAAGGTCACTGTAGAAAAATCACTCATATGTTCTGTAAATAAAAAGCTTTTAATTAAAAAAATTAAATTAAATTTTAAAAAAAAACCCACTGGAGTACATCCAGCCAGACCCCTCTTATGTGTCTCCCTAAACCAAACTAAGCTGGCAAAAACAACTCACTGTGACTTTTTCTTAGATTTCTCCATTCAGGTTAAATGAGGTATATTTTCTAAATATACTTGGGGGACATAGGGGACGGGCACACTGGAATCCTAGTTGTGAGATGTCTTGTTATTCTTTCATTGCAGTTTCTCCATTCTAATAGTGGCTCAAGGAGGGTCATTTGAGTCTGAGACATTTCCAAATAGTGAGGAGGTCTATTGTACAAGCAATCTAGGAACTCATCCCTTTGAGGAATAGTAGAATATGGATTAATTTTTGTTCCTAGAACAGTCAATAAAACATTTGTTAAGCACATACTGAACAATAGGATGGGTACTGTACTAAATGCTAAGGATGCTAAAAGACAGTCCTTGCTGTTAAGGGGTTTACTGTTTAATGAGGGAGACAACGTGCAAACAACTCTGAACAGATTATATATGGGAGAAACTGGAGATAATCAACAGAAAGAAGACCCTGGCATTAGAGGGAGACTCTAGCCAGAAGGTAGAATTTTAGTGGAAAAAGAGATAAAAGTCATAGATTGAGGAAAGGAGGATACCAGTGACAGAAACTTGGCCAGAGCCTATCCTGGTTTGTCTACATCTAAGGGTAGCTCCCTATCCTGACCGACCTAGCCAGAGCCCAAGGAAGGGTAGCATGGTACAAGTTAGCCCTCAGCCACAATGCAGGATGAAGGCCAAAGGGCCTTGAATCCAATATTCCTGAGCTTAAAAGTGGATCAAATTCAGAAAAAGTTCATAAGATTCTAGATCTTGACCTTAGATGTCATCTAGCCCCAAATCTTCATTCTATAAGTTTGAAAACTGAAGTCCAGAGAAGTCACCTTTAAAATGATTTGTCCAAGTTGACCCAGGTGGTACATTATTTCTAAGAATTCAACTCTGGTCCCTTGACAGCATTCTGTCCACTGAGCATCAATAAAATTTTCTTTAACTTTAGATTTGTTTAAAGATTATAAATCAGAGTTTGAATTGGTTAACAACATAAGTTGGAAGATAATCTTGAAAAAAGAGCAAAAACCTCAAGAGGAGTAGACTTTTAATGAGCATGTGTAGAATTAAGTAGAAGCAGAAAAAAAAAAAATATTACCCCAATGTAAACAGAAAGAACCAAAAAAGTTTGTAATGATTATAACCAAGCTTAACCCAAAGAAGAGTTGGGATAATGTACAGAGGCAGAACTGACAGACCCAGTTAATGCATGGTTAGCTTTGCTGAACCCTTTTAGTTTTTTCTTTACTTTTAATTTTCTGTTAACAAGAGATGGCTGGCTGGGTAGGAGGAGAAAGTGAGGAGGGTGAGCTCTTACACTTCAGAAATCGGAAATCCCTACAAACCAGGGCTTGATTTATTGTTTGTTTTAGATTGGTTAGATTTTCAAAGTGTAAATAATCAGATTTAACTTAAAAGTGTTTGGGCAAACTTTTTTTTTTTAATTCCTGCAAAGTCCGGGTGTTAAACGTTGCCAGCATCCCCCGATTAAATTCGGAAATGAAATTGATGAGAAAACATACATGTTGACAAACATCCAAAGCAGATACAGAGTAACTGGGAGGGAGAAACTGTCTGAAACTGACACAATGTAACAATGGAACAGACTCACATCCCAAAAAGAGGGAAGAGGCTTGTTCCAAATTCCCGGAAGGAGGACTCGATTTGGGGTGGGGGGGAACAGTTCTGAGGGGGCAGACTGATATTTGCCCTTCTATATAAGCCTTATTTAGGACAGTGCCGCACAGACAGTAGTTGTTTAATAGATGCTGGCTGCCCCGGGACTCTCGCCCACTGTAGAGGAAAAGTTCAGATTTGAGTTATTTTTATTGCTATTTTTCCTTCCTCGCTCCGTCTTAGGACTTTTTTTTTCTTTTTTTGCTGAGGCAATTGGGGTTAAGTGACTTGTCCAGGGTCACACAGCTAGGAAGTGTTAGGTGTCTGAGATCACATTTGAACTCAGGTCCTCCTGACTTCAGGGCTGATGCTCTATCCACTGCGCCATTTAGCTGCTCCGTAGGACCACTCTTCCACACTTGGGGATCCCCAATTGGAGGTGAAAGAAAAAACAGCCCAGGAGGCTTCGGCCACCCCGGCCAGAGGTAGGATGCTCTCATCGATGTCCAGAGATTTTTGTCGTTTTTCCTGGGTATTCAGCACGCCTGCGTGGAGACAGCAACAGGCTCGAATAGCGCACGCGTATTGGCTTAGTTCTGTTCTCTTACCAGACACTGGCTAGGTCTTGCTATTAGGAGAAAAGGGCCCCGCCTGCCTTCTTGCGCTTGCGTAATTGAGCTGGGGAGGGGAAGGGGCATTGGAGGGGTGGGGAAGAAGGCCGAGCTTTTCGGCGCCTGCGCGTTGGGTGCGAGCTGCCTTTGATGTTTATAGGAGGAGACCACTTCTGTTTGAAGCTTGGGCGAGGATAGGGTGGAAGCGAATTCTTTAGACTAGGCGCCTGCGCGCTGGGTCCGTAGTGCGGGCGG
>JAJPUD010024783.1:0-15355 GCA_023553655.1 Myrmecobius fasciatus
AAGGAGGGAAAGGGACCCACATGTGCAAAAATGTTTGTGGCAGCCCTTTTTGTAGTGGCAAGAAACTGGAAATTGAAAAGATGTCCATCAATTGGAGAATGGCTGAATAAATTATGGTATATGAATGTTATGGAATATTATTGTTCTGTAAGAAATGACCAACAGGAGGATTTCAGAGAGGATTGGAGAGACTTGCATGAACTGATGCTGAGTGAAATCAGCAGAACCAGGAGAACATTATACACAGCAACAAGACTATACGATGATCAATTTTGATGGACATTGTTCTCTTCAACAATGATGTGATTCAAACCAGTTGTGCTGCGATGAAGATAGTCATATACATCCAGAGAAAGGCCTGTGGGAACTGAGAGTGAACCACAACACAGCATTTTAACGCTTTCTGTGAATATTTCCATGCATTCTGTTTTCCTTCTTAGGTTGTTTTTTTTTTCTTCTTCTCTTTCTAGATCTGATGTTTCTTGTGCAGTAAGATAACTGTGTAGATATGTATACATGTATTATATTTGTCATATAATTTATCCTATCTAGCATGTATTGGATTACCTGTCATCTAGGGGTGGGGGGTAGGGGGAAGGAAAGGAAAAGTTTGGGAAAAAAAAGTTTTTTTTTTTTTTGCAAAGGTCAATGTTGAAAGGTCACTCATATGTTTTGCAAATAAAAAGCTTTATAAAAAAAGTTTTCATTTTTACATGATTACAAAATTATTAAACTATATATTTTTATCAATATTTTCATAAAGCATTTGGCAAAAACCCTTTTGTTATTCATATGGAAAAGCTGGAGATACCTGGATGGGATACTATTAGATTCATAATTAACAGAATGGATTGGGTTAGAAATATCATTAATTGTTCAATGCCAGCTTGAAAAAGGGTCTCTCAGGTATCTGTTTTTGCTCCTGTGTTGACAATTTTAATCAATGACTTAGATAAAAGTGTAAATAGTATGATTATTAAAAAAAACCCAAACTAAACACAGAAACTGCAGATGATGTACACCTGGGAGGGGTAGTATTTACTAAATGAGAGAACCAGAATCTAAAAAGAACTGGTACAAATTGTTCAAAATTGAATAAGAGGAAATAATAGAGGAAAAAAATCATATACTAAGTACAAGTAGTAAGACTTGACAAATAAGAGATGAAGACATGGTTAGACATTTTGGAAAAGACCTGAGAAATTTAATGGACTTCAAGTTCAATATAAGAAAACAGTAGATGTAAGCTATGTTTTGGGCTACATTGAAAGGCATGACTTCCAGGAAAAGGGAAGTATTAGTCCCATGATACTCTGTCTAGAGCAAATCATATTCAGAGTATTTTGTGACACAAGAATTAAAAAAGTAGAATGACTTGAGTCATTCAGAGAAGGACAACTGGGAGAGTAAAGGCCCTCTTTTTTGCCACATGGAGATCAATTAAAGGAACTATTTATACTAGAGATGATAGGTATAAGTGGAAACATGATAACTTCAAAAACTTGAAAGATCTTTATATGAAAAAGATATTAGACTTTTTTTTCTTTGTGTTCAGAAACAAGAACTGGAACAATGGATTGACATTGCAAAAAAAGGTGAATTTAATTCTGATGTCAAGAAAAAGTTTCAACAATTAGTTATGTCTATTAACATATTGGGTTCTCCTTGTGAAATAGTAGGGTCCTCTACATTGTTGAAGGATTGTGTGACCTCTTGTTGGTTGTATGATCGTATGATTTTGATTGTATGAGTTGTACCAGATTACCTCTGAGGTTCCTATGAAGTTTGAAGTTCTGTGTTTCTGACAAATTGCTTAACAATTGTTAATTGTGGGTAACATCTCATACAAAATCATTTTTGTTGAGATGGAAAAATATGGATATATTAATAGAAGAGAAATTTCCAATATAGGAAGATTTCAGCTCAACATATGGAAAACTTCCTAATAAATAGAAAGGATAAAAATATGGAATGTGTTTCTCAGAGATAATGATTTCCCCAATTAATTACAGCATTTTTGGGGGATATAGTAGAAAAGAATGAAAATATGGACAGTTTTGGACCAGCTACCTTTGAAGTACCTTCAAATAATAAAGTCTATCATTCAATAGTCTTTTTATCATTAAATCCCACATCACATTGTTCAAATTAATTTGATATATAATTTTTTTGGCTTTCTTGTGTTTAGTAAGGTGAGAATTCTTTGCTTATTTATATCTTACTTTTCCCCAAGAACTGAAAACGTTATATATAATAGATTATTAAAGGGGAAATTAGTGCACATTTAAAAAAAAAAGAAATGGTAACCAAAGGTTATGTTTGGTTAGTCTTATTATCATTATTGGCAGAGATTCAAGAATTATGATATTGTACATTGTATGCAGGATTACAGAGATATCTTTACTATAATTTTCCATGGTCAGGCAATATCTGTAATATTGTATTACATATTGGTCATTACATTTTTGGAAGGAAGCTGATACAGTATGGAGTGTGCAAAAGAAGATGAGGGATGCCGAGGTCAAGCTGTATTAGAAAAAGCTGAATGTAGTGGGGATTTTTAGTTTCGATAAAAGAAGATATGGAGGGGACCTAATTATCTTCAAGTATTTGAAGGTAGTGTCATGTAGAAGAGGATTTGTATCAGGTAAGTTCTTTGAGAGTACAAGTACTGAATTTTCACATTACTTTCTTTACATCTTCAATGCTTCGCCCAATACCTAGTACACAGAGTAATGGGTGAAAGATGAAATTACTTTTTTTTAATGATAGCTTTTTATTTTCAAAATACATGCAAATATAGTCTTCAACATTGTCCCTGTAAAATCTTTTGTTCAAAATCTTTCTTCTTCCCTTTGCTCACTCTCCTCCAGTCAACAAATAATCTATGTTAAATATGTGCAATTCTTCTACACATATTTCCACAGGAAGATGAGATTACTGAGGAAAACAAAGATTTGATCTTCTGAGCATATCATTTTATTAAGCAATATAATCCCAATAAATTGGAGTCAGGCCTCCTCAGTTTATGTTTGGACCACCGAAACAGGAGAGACAGATTTTTATACATTTCAAGAAAATAAGACCAATTAGGGGGCAGCTAGGTGGTGCAGTGGATAGAGCACCAGTTCTGAAGTCAGGAGGACCTGAGTTCAAATCTGATCTAAAACACTTAACATTCCCTAGCTGTGTGACCCTGGGAAAGTCATTTAACCTCAATTGTCTCAGAAAAAAAAAGCCAAAAAAAAAGAAAGAAAGAAAAAAGAAAATAAGACCAATTAATTAAGGGAAAACAGTACATTAAGTAAGTAGTCAATAAATGTCAATTTAATGATTGATTGCTTATACCTAGAGAACAGAACTAAAAGCAAACAATGGAAGTTGTGAAAATAAGAGAATTTTTTTCATATTGTTATTTCCTTAAATACCTAGAAGATTAGAGATATTCAAGAATATAATAGATTGACAGTAGATAGTGAGTTATTTTCACTGTAGGTGGGGAAGTGGGTTCAAAATCCATTTGTTTGGTATATAATAGACTGGGTTCTTGGTATAATATGAGATAGATTAGTTGGCCTTAGATCTTTGCCAACTCTGACTTTGATTATACAATCTGTTTATATTAAAACTTCTAGAGAATAGAAAGTAATTATATATTTTATTATTTTTTCCTAAGATAGCACATTGGCCAGACTCAGTAAACATTTTGACTAAATGAATATATAAATATAATCCATAGTTTTATATAGAAATCTTAAGATTTTGTCAACTATTTCTAATAAATCTGTGAAATCAGTGATTAGGCATTCGAAATCAATGAATGGAAATTACAAAGTAAATTATTATTATTATTATTAATTAGATATATATGTATGATAATTTAACAAAATATATCACCAAGTCCAGAAAATCAAGCAGAGTTACAAGTCAGGGAATTAGCAGGCTGTAGCAATAGAACTATGCTTCAGAAATGTTTATTCTGGATGAAAAATTATGAAAATCCCATGTGAGGTTTTTCAATTACTCTTATCCTAATGATACCAAAGATAGTGGTCATGGCTTTGAATACCAAGGAGAAGGTTCCCTCACATAAAAGAGACGAATTGTTAGCTTCATATTTCACATTCTCCTTAAAAAGCACTTTCTTCACATCCTCTTTTACTTCTTTATTTCTCAGGCTGTAGATGATGGAGTTCAGCATTGGGGTGATCACCCAGTAAGATAATCCAAAGAGTTCATTAAAAAGCTTAGTGTCTTTGGACTGGGGTTTCATGTACATGAAAATAGCAGAACCATAGAACAGCATCACTACAGACAGATGGGCTGAGCAAGTGGAAAAAGCTTTCTTCCTTCCATAAGTAGAATTGATCCTCAGGATGGTGAAGAGAATGAATATATATAGGAGAAGAAAATGAATATCAAAGGCATGACTGGGAAAACAATACTCCTTACTGTAATAATAAGTACATCTAGGGAGATGTTTCCACAGGTAAGCTTGAAAAGAACAAGAATTTCACAGGCAAGGTGATCAATTATGTTTCACAGAAAGACATCATCATAACAAATACAGTTTGTACCAAAGAGTTCAGAAAGTCTATAATCCAGGTCCACGCAGCCATGTGCATAAGAGTCTCTTGTTCATGAGGCTGGTATATCTTAGGGGATTATAGATGGCTACATGTCTGTCAAAAGCCATCACTGCAAGGAGAATGCATTCTGTGCAACCCAATCCAAAAGGAATAACCAACTGCAGGACACATCCAATGAAGGTGATGGATTTTCTTTCAGATGCAAAGCTAACTAGCATTTGAGGAATTGAGGAAGAAGTGTAGCAGAGGTCCAAAAAGGAGAAGTTGTCAAGAAAAAAATACATAGGGGTGTGAAGGCAAGGATCCTAGATACTGATGATAATGAGGATACTGTTTCCCAGTAGAATTGTCAAGTACATTAGTAGGCAGAGCACACAGAGAAACATCTGGAAGACTGGGTAATTAGAAAATCGCACCAGAAAAATTCTGTGACAATTGTATAATTCCACTTTTCCATGTCATTGTATATAGGTCACCTAAAAAACTTAGAAAAATTGATAGCTCATATAAATTGGAATGATAAATAACAGTGATTCATATTTGTATTTTAAAAAATATTTTCTCCTTTGTCCATTATGATATTTGATTTCAGTACCATTTAAATTGAAAAGTTAAAGTTATTCACATATAAATAATAATATAAAAATAAGAAAAATTTTGTGGGCAGTTTCATGGTTGAAATTAAGGTAATGTGGATCACAAAATTCCAAGTACAATCAATTCATTGGTAAAGCTAGCAATGACCAATGAATGACATTTCTCAGCTCCTCAGGAAATCAAAAGGCCACAAAAGAAGGTGATCCAACCTTGATATAGCTTTTTTTTTCCTGTGATGCATAGAACAAAAATGCACATCAAAATGGAAACATCAGTAACATCACAGGCATAAAAATAATAGGATTACTTGGACATTTGGAGTTAGCAACAACCTTTCCATCCATCTTGATAGAGTCCATTTTGCTTGTTAGTACAGCAGAAATAATAGACTTCTTTGACATGTAGTGATTCACAGAAAAGCTATACTTCTGAACTTAAGATATAACATATTTCCACTAGTGTTCCAAGGAGAATAAGTGATGTAGAGAATAATATGTTACTTTCAATTAAAAGTAATTTCCAGGGAAACAGAATTCTTAAGCTTAAGATACTAGGCTTCTTTTAAAATATTTTAAAAGGAAAACTAAACTTTTGAACAACTTAGAAAGACAACTTTCATTCCCCTGAAAGTCAGTTATAGAGAAAAAAGGAGAGAGTAACCATGAAAACAATATTTAAAGGATAGATAAAAATTGAAGAGCTAGGAAAGAGAATATAGTTGAAAACATAATTGGAGAATTAAGAGGACAAAGTCATCAAAGCTGAAGGAATAGAGTACTGCGTTGAAGTTTTAGTGATCCACAGTATCAAATACGTCACCAAAGTCAAGGATATGACAGAATAAAGAAATTTGATTTGGCAATAAATTTAACATCAGTTACTGCAGTTATCTCAAAGCAGGGGCTCTTAACTTTTTTTTAATCTCTGCACTCTTGGCAATTTTGTGAAGCCCATGGAATTCTTTGGCAGCTAGGTAGTACCATAGTGCAGAGTACTGGGCTAGGATTCAGGAAGAATCAACTTTATGAGTTCAAATCTGACCTCAGACACTTACCAGTTACATGATACTGGGCAAGTCACTTAGCCATGTTTGCTTCAATTTTCCATTTCCAAAATGAACTGGAGAATGAAATCTTACACATCTAGTACCTTTGCCAAGAGAACTCAAATGAAGTCATGATAGTCAGACATGACTGAAACCTACTGAACAACTATAAAAAATAGACCTCTTCTCAGAAGAATACTTTTAAATGAATAAATTAAAATACGCCAGATTACAAAGGAACCTATTTGTATTGAAATATAGTTTTGAAAATACTAAAAATAAAGCTATAACCCTGAAATTTGTCCATGGACCCCTTAGGGATCTCTGGACTTTAGGTTAAGAACCTTTCATTTAGACAAAGCAATTGCAATAAAGTTGTGGGGAAAATAACTAGATTATCAGGATTTTGTGAAAGAGTAGGTTCATAAGAAGTGTAGATAAGATTTTAGACTCTGCATTTTAGAAATTTGACATTGTAGAAAGATAAAATATTATGTGAGAGGGGCAGCAAGAAAAGTTTTTTTCTTTTTTTGTAAAATATTGTCATTAATTTTTTTGAAGAAAGGGGTTCATACAGAGGGAGATACTGAAGATGAATAAGAGAAAAGGTTATGACTGAAGGAATAAGGTCCTAAACAAAATGGTATCAATAGTATATGTGGTGGAGTTAATCTTGGTAAGGGGGAAAACCCTTGAAATTCTAATTGGATTAACTTGTCATGTAGATTATATACTATGTATGGTAAGCAAAATATAGCACACTGTATTTGTGTAGAATGCTTTATAATTTCTATATTATTTGATCAATAAAAATAACACTTTGAAGGAGGAATGGATTGGTGTTTTAATTTTTAAAATCTGAGTAAATACAATTTAGAAAGCTGAAAATTTCAAAATTTCATCTTTAACTTTCCTTGGTCTTTTCTTGAAATAAGTGTTATCTTCAGAATTTTTTGAATAAGTTATCTGCTTTTGCCATTGATGCCATCTTCTCTTATTCCTTTTTCCAAAGTCTTGCTGCATCAATGAATCTCATTTTATTTTACACTCTCATTCTTCACTGGATCTTACTCATCTACATAGATATGTCCCCTATGGCATTTAGGAAACTATTATATGCTTTTGTTACCCTCTTGATCATCTATTCTATTTATCTCTTTCTCCATAACCACTCAATTTCCCCTATTACTTGCAAGAAAAATTTTCCTGGTTTTTATCCTGTATATCTTTTCCATGACCCTCGATTGGGTACATAGAATACATCTAATTTCTACACTCATGCAATTTTAGTACATTTCTGATCTGTTCCAATGAAATCTGCTAACCCTAGTCCCTCCAAAAACAAAACAAAATATAAAATCCACACCAATATTTTTGATCAGTTCCTCTATAGGCTTATTAGAAAATATTCTCTCCATTTTCATAGTAGACAGGATGGTTCACAACTTTAACTCTTCTATAAAATGGGACAATGATAGTGCCTGCTATGAGGATCACATGAGATAATCTATGTTAGTTCACTGCAAACCTTTAAGCATGACATAAATACTGTTTGTTATTATGATTATTATATTTGCCTTGCCAAGTATTACATTGTTTCTACATATTTTTTTTCTCTCACACTAGACTATTTCCTTAAACATATTTTAGAAGCAAATACTAAGGGAAAGAGAATCATTTTTTTCCTTTGAAGTATTATTATGTGTCCTGTGAAATAGATACCAAATTTTTCCATCCAGTAACAGTGAATCACAGAATGACAAAATGTTAGAATTAGTAGAAATCAAATAATATACTATTCTAAATATAAGACTTAGAATGTAATATCTTATAGTACAAAACATAGAAAGGAAAGACTGGAAAGAACATAAGAATGTAGAACATAAAATGAAAATCCTGAAAAGAAATTAAATGTTGTAGAGTTAAAATTTCAGAAGAAAGACTTTAAAGACTTAGATATGGATTTAATTGATGAGGAAATGAGGACCAGAAAGAATCTAAGGATTATAATGCCAATGATGTAACTTAATAAGGGTGACTTATGTTACAATCCTTCATGAATGAGACAAGAGATATCAAAATAAAATATTCTTTCTAATTCAGGTAAAAATAATTCTTCATGCATCCTGCTCAGTTTGCTTTGTAATTTCTTCACTTGGAGTTGAGATGACTTCCATGGTAGGGTTTTCCATTAGGTGCTAGTTGCCTTCCATTCTCATTCCTATCAATATTTCTATCTTAATTCACCATCCATTTCCCAGTTTATACTAATGCTTTCATCTATGAACAGATCTCTTCCTAGGACAGCACCTATGATCCTCATTTACCTTTTAACTTAGAAGAATCTTCATCTTCTCCTCCATTCTTAACAACTCCTTTAGTTGCTGTTTTTTCAGCTTTGTGAACAAATAAAAAGCCACTTAAATATTTCAAAAAATGCCTTAGTGCCTTTAGCCATCTCTAAAATTTCCTATATTTTTATTTCATTATATGCTGAAACATTTTTTTCTGCAAAACTATTTTTTATACTGACTTTTCTTTTATTATTTTTTTCTATGTCATATTGGTCAGACCAATGGATAAGGTTTCTACAATTCAGTAATATGGCAAAATCTTGTCAGAGTAAAGAGAATTTTTCAACTTTTACTCTTTAGTAATTATATTAACTTATGTGGAGAGGAATTGTATGTTTGTAATTTTTTCTTCTATGTTTGCTCTACACTGTGGCCCCTGGAGAGTTTCAAAGACTTAATTACTAAATCTATATGCCAATTTATCCCTCCTTCAGCTTCCTCTTCAATGTTCTGAGGGATTCTGTAATCCCTGAAGTAATTTAAAGTTTTATGGAGAAACTGTGCGAGATTTAACAACTTTTAGAAGGTTTAAGAAAAATATCCTAATGACCTGATTACGCTGAGCTTATTAGACTTCTAAATCTAATCTTTCCACCTATGCTCTTGATGTCATCCTTTTTAAAAATCACCCCTCCCTCTAATCCTTGCTCTAACAAATATTATAATTAATTTCCAACTCACCTATTCAACTGGTTCTTTTGCCTCTACAAAGAATGTTCACATCTCTTCAATTCTATAGGAAACTTTCCCTTAATCATAACACCCTTCCAAGTTATTATTATTATTTCTTTTACTGCCTCAACTTCTACAGCACCATGTAGATCTGTTAGTTTAATCCAGGCATCTATTCCTCACAAATACCATCCATATCCCATTACTTTGAGTTTAAATTGCCATTTTCCCTTGTCTAGAATGTATATTCTCTTCAAGTTTGTCTTCTAGTATTCTTTTTCTCTTTCAAAATACATCTTAAACACTATATTAGATATGATTATATTTCCTCTCTGACTTCTAGAGTACTGTACTATCTACATAAGATCTGTATAATCATGGTGGTTTTCTTAATCTATTGATGTGGCTGTTCATTGGCATTGATAAATATAATCTGAGGCTTGACCCATCTCTAAGGACAGGAAGAGAGCCAAGGGTCATGTCTGCCAGAATGGAATTGGACAGGCAGGCCAAAGAGTACTACCAAAGCTATAATCTCTTTTCTCCATGATCCAAGAGGGTTATTGGGCTAAACTGAATCATCTCCCTCTGAGAAATAGACCCTATATTTGTAATTTTTGTTTGGTAATTCAAGCAAGTTACTTTTTATAAGTATATAACAAGATTCCAGTTTCTATAAAAATTGAGCTTGAAAAGTATTAGAAAAATGTCCAACTTTCTAGTGAAGAACTGTATCTTCAGTAACCCTTTTTCTCCTTGTTATATTTCTAACAGATGAAAACAATTCTTTACCTTTTTTATTGGTATAACAATGGTTCTCTTCTCAGTATTGCCACTTTCCCCCAATATTTTTTCACTACTAATTTCTAAATGAAGTCCTTTGTATTGAAGTGCAGGTTCTTCATAATGATTGAGATCACTTCTTCTTTTAGAATCAATATTAATTATGTGAAATTAGACTTATTTGCATATATTCTACATCTATTATCTTAAGGAAAGTTTGAGCATTTGACATCTGACATTTTGTGATTCTCTTCTATCATAATAAAATCAGGCTCTAAATTACTTTGTGAAAATGGAGAGATTTAAATAACAAAGAGAAAGAAAAATAATGGTTGATTTCAGTTCAACAAAGGGAAACTTTCTCACAATTAGAAGTGCTCAAGCCTGAACACAAACCTGATTGCTTTATAATATAATGCTTTTCCTATGACTCAGGATGTTTGACCAGAAATTTGATGCATATTTATTGAGGGTTTTGGAGAGAAGGTTTATAAAAACTTCTCTCCTTGATTGGAGATTATAGTAAATGATTTCTGAGGTCCCTCCCAGTTATGTGGTTTCTATCATTAATTATTTTTTTTAAAAAACAATTTGACTCATTATATTACTTTTCAAGTCATTGTGACATAAAATGTGTTAAAATTATAACTGAAGATTATAAATTATCATTAGAATGCAGCAATACAGCAATGGTCAACAAAATTTTACTTACATGCAATTAATATATTTAAATTAAATGGCAAACAGGCAAAGATTGTAGCATCTCTCTTGATTCTAATCAAATAGCTCTGATTCCCAACCTACGTAATTAAATATTATTTATTAAATATTCTGTCAGTTTGACCACAGGTCTCTTGGAACTATTCGTGCTCTTGAGTTGCCTAACATTTTCATTAATTTCATAGATAAAGTAATAGATGCCCTGTTTATAAAAAAATTTCAGATTTTTTAAACTATTCCCCAATTGATGGTCATCCACTCAATATCTATAAAAAGGGCAACTACAAACATTTTTGCACATATGGGATCTTTTCCTTTTATAATCTCTTACAGACCCAGCAAAGACTATGCTAGATTAAAGGATATGTTTTATAACCCTTTGGGTGTACAAATCCACCCAACAATGTATGAATGTCAGAATAATATTTTTAAATACATACAATAAAATACATAGATTAACAAAGTAAACAATTTTGTAGAAATATAGTTATTAAAATGTTAAAGAAATTAACAATTTCATAGATCCCAGATTAAGAACCACTACATTAGAATGTGGTGGTCCTTAACCAAATGTTAACAATAAATAGATGCAGAGAAAGAGCAAAAGGGATTCTTCAAGGTGGTGGTGAGAAAGAAGTGAATTATGGATATGGGAGACAGATTATGCAAAGTCATAGAGAGGGAGGATGTACATATTATGTATGGAGAATAGCAAATAAGCCCATTTACATTGACTGTAGAATGTATGGAGAATAGTATGCAATAATCCTGGAAGTGATGGCTAAACCTAGAAAATAAAGTTTTTAAAGGTTAAATGGAGGAGTTTGCATTTTATCCTTGAAGCAAGAAGGAACCACTGCAGTTCCTGAGCAGTGAAATTGCAAGATCAGAAGTATGCTTTAGAAGTATCTAATAGGCAGTTTTTTGCAGGATGGATTAGAAAGGGTCTATAAAAACAATTTGATATGATACAAGAGTGTAAATGTTGAAATGGAAAAGAGAGGAAAAGAACATAAATGCAGTGGGAAGAGATCTGAAAAAGGAATCAGAAAATCACAGTTCCAATTCTGGCTCTGCTAATTTCTATTTTTCTTGTCAAAGTCACAATTTCTCTGGATTGTTTTCTTCTTTCTTATGTAATATTATTGGTGTTGACTGCTGGCTAAATTGGTAAGTAGCAAGTGGGGATATTAGTCTTTCTACCTCTACTTCTCCTATTCTTGAGGCAGCTACTGTTCTTGAGACATGACTTTTTTCCCTAACTACTCACTCAGCTCTCTCCTTAGGAGGAATGCTTTTGCTTAAAAATTAATCTGCAGTAATGAAAAAATACATGTCTTGATCCCACTCTAGACAGTTATCAGCCTTGTCACCAGAGCTAAATCATTTGACTAAAGAAAGTTTGTGTGTTCTCTTTGTAAAAATGACTCAATAATTCTCTCTAATAGCCCCAGTCCCTTACCCAGAAATCTCATTCTGGCAAATACAGAAGTTTTAGCTTTATCTACTTTCCTGAGATATCCTCTAGGTTAAATCCATTCTCACATTGTAATATTCAAGCAATAGCAAATAGTTTAGCAATTTCTTGATTAACATAAATTATTTTTTTCCAATTTAAGAAAATAAGTAAACTTTTAGACAGAAAAGGATAACCATACTTTAAAGACTTCCATTGTTTTCCCCACAAATCCAAAGGTGGAAGAGACATCTTGTAAAGTCCAAGTGCAAATCAGCATCTCTGCCAAGCCCAAGATTTTGATCAAGTTTAGGGTAAAACTCTAAGGATTGGAGAGGGATGGAGGTGAGTATACTGGGAAATTCCCTTCTAAAAAAGTAAGTTGTTTAGTATCATCTCCTTAGTGGTGTCTATAAGATGCTGATATGAATGTGGTGCATATGAGCTCTAATGAGACCAACTTGACTGAACTGGAAGATAGCACCAGCATTCTAATGTTGGAGGGAAACTTAGATGTCATCTACTCCAATTACCTCTTCTTATAAATGAAAAAAATGGAGACCAGAGGACATTATCTAAGGTTTTGGAGGGAGTACCAGACTTTGAGATCAGGCTCTAAGACTTCAAGTTCAGCACTCTGTTCACTGCATCATGATTTCTTCTGATTTTTTTATGGAGGATTTATGTGGGAGAAAATACTGGATACAGCACAACTAGATTATAGATTACAGAGAAAGGAAAACTATGTTTCTCTGATGTCAGCTCATTTCCATGACTGTGCTTTGCTAGAATCGTCTGTGATGATGGATATCAGTGGTAGATAGATGGGCAAGGCTGGAGAGAATCAAACCTATGCACTGAACATCAGTTTAAAAATATTGATTATAAATGTTATTGACTTATTGTGTTTTGTCTCTTTTGGCTGATACACTCCAGCTTTTCATGTTGTCTGTGAGAAGATGCTTTTTCTTAGCTTTTTCACAGCAGCTTTTACATCCTTGTTCCTCAGACTGTAAATGATGGGATTCAGCATGGGAATGACCACAGCATAGAAGAGAGCAATCAGCTCGTCTGTTGCATGGGAATCTTTGGACTTAGGCTTCATGTACATGAAGAGGATGGTCCCATAAAACATAGTCACCACAGTCAGGTGGGCTGAACAGGTGGAAAAGGCTTTTTTCCTTCCCTCTGCGGAATTGATCCTCAGAATTGTAACGAGGATGAAGGCATAAGAGATAACAATTAGCAACACTGGAATAACGAGCAAGATTACATTTGAAATCACCATAATGATCACATTGAGGGAGATATCTGTACAGGCTAGTTTCAGCACAGCCAGGATCTCACATGTGAGATAATCAATGACATTGTTTCCACAAAAGGGTAGTCCCATAGCAAGGATTGTTTGCACCAGGGAATTTAGTACACCTGTCATCCAGGAACTGGCTGCCACCCACCCACAAAGCTCCTTGTTCATGATGATGGGGTATCTCAAGGGCCTACAAATGGCCACATATCGGTCAAATGACATGACAGTAAGGAGCACACACTCTGTAGACCCCAAGGCAAGAGAAAAGAACATTTGTGTTCCACAGCCCACAAAGGAAATGGATTTTTCCTCTGAAAGGAAACTCAAAAGTATCAGTGGAACAGAAGAAGATGTGTAGCAGATATCCAGGAAAGAGAGATTACTGAGGAAGAAGTACATGGGGGTATGGAGGTGAGAGTCCAGAATGATGATTGTGATGAGCAAACTATTGCCCACCAGTGTCATAATGTACATGATAAGGGGTAAAAGAGAAAAAACAAAGTGAAAGATGGGGTAAGCAGCCAGCCCATGAAGAAAAAACATGTTTACTGAAGTTTGGTTTTGATTTTCCATTTATCCTTTCTTCTACCTGCAATTTTTAAATAAGGTCAAAAAATAATAAAGTTTATCTACTTAAATTGATTTAAGATGCAATTTGTCTTCTTCCAAATTAAACTGCTAGAATAAGGAAGATATTTTCCAAGTTTATGCCTCCTAAACAAAATTTGCCCTACACATCTGTGTCCATCAAACCACATTGAGAAATACACTTCCAGGGAATTTTTGTTTTATTAGCAATCCTTTTCCTCAAAGAAATCCTGAGGATCAAGTGACTACTTCTTCCTAGCAACTACTCCTTAGTATTTTTTTCTGGAGTGACAGACTGAATTCTACTTGCTAAATTGTTGGTTCATGGCTCATAGAACTAGAGCTGGAAGTGACCTCAGGGAACAATACAATCCAAATCCTATTTTCTGTAGATGAGGAAACTGAGGCCCAGGGTGGTCCAATGACTTCCTAAAACTTGTACTGGTAGTTAGCACAGGTGGGATTTCAATCTTGTCTCACTTCAGAACCAGTCATTGATCTTTCCATTGATCTGTGTACTTTAAAAAATTAGAGAGGTAGATGGGAAGGAAAAAAGGCATTCAGTGAATAAGTATTTACAAATATAAGGACGTTCAGGAAAATTTTTAGCTTACCACAAATAAAAATGAATCTTGTAAAATGAAACCATAATTTAATTACATTCCAAAAGGTGATGGGTCACATAAAGAGAATACTGGGAAGACTTGGGTTTGAATATTGCCTTTGATGCTCACTAGCTTTGTGACCCCAGGTATAATGTTTATAACATCTATTTTTTCTCATATAACAACATAGGACTTATCAAAACATTGAATCTAGTGACAAAGGCCTTAAGTTTATTTATTTAAACATTTATTTTTTTTATTACTTGAGCTACCTTTAACATTAATTAATTTCAATTCTAGAACTATGATTGTGTGAGTCATGAGCTACCAAGTTGTGGATGCATCAGTACATACAATGTTGTATCAATGGAGGGGATTCTTACACTGGGAATTTTCCACCTTTATATATTTTCATGACTAAATATATAAATACAGTCATTCCTGCAAATAGGATGGACATTAATCCTTGGCCTTACTTCTTTCTTCCTTCTACTTTGTATATTTGATGTGAAGCTTCTCAGAAAATAGGAAAAAAAAAGAAGACAAAGGGGGATAGAGTGAGGGAGAGAAAGGAGAGAGAGAGAGAGAGGGAGAGAGAGAGAGAGAGAGAGAGAGAGAGAGAGAGAGAGAGAGAGAG
>JAJPUD010024784.1:0-18333 GCA_023553655.1 Myrmecobius fasciatus
TCCATAGATCTATCATACCTAACTTTTCTAACAATTGGTTTACCTCCCTAGTTTCTTTCTTATTTATTTTGTGGTTTGATTTATCTAATTCTGAGAGAGCAAGGTTGAGATTCCCCCACTAGTATTGTTTGGCTATCTATTTCTTCTTGCATCTCTCTTAATTTCTCCCCTAGGAATTTGGAGGCTATTGCACTTGGTGCATATATATTTAGTATTGATATTGCTACATTATCTGTGATACCCTTTAATAAAATATAGTTTCCTTCCTTATCTCTTGATTAGATCTATCTTGTCTTTTACTTGATCTGAGATAAGGATTGCTACCCCTGCTTTTTTTTTGTTCAACTGAAGCATAATAGGTTCTGCTTCAGCCTTTTACCTTCATCTTATATGTGTCACTATGCTTTAGATGTGTTTCTTGTAGACAACATATTGTGGGATTCTGGTTTTTATTCCAGTCTGCTATCTGCTTCTGCTTTATGGGAGAGTTCATCCCATTCACATTCACAGTTAGAATAACTAATTCTTTATTTCCTGCCATCTTATTTACCCAAGTTATGTTTTTCCCTTTCCTTTCCCCTTTCTCCCTTCCCCCTCCTCAGTATTTTGCTTTTGATGACCCCCTCCCCCAAACAATACTCCACCCTTTAAAGTCCCTCCCCTTTTTTTACTCCTTTCCCCTGATTCTTCAATTTTCCCTTCTATTAGTTTATCCCTTTCTTTTCCTCCTTTCCCTCCCACTTCCCTCTAGCAACAGACAAGTTTCTCTGTGAAATCAAATGTCTGATATACGCTTTTAGAGCCCAAAATGATGAGAGTAAGATTTATACAATGCTCATCTCCCTCCCTTCTTTCTCTCAATTATATTAGGTTTTCTTTGCCTCTTCATGAGATATTATCTTGTTTTTATCTCCTTTTTTTAAATCTTATTTTACCACCTCTTCTGTCTTTTACCCAGTATTATAACCTTTCCCCCTCTAGTTTTCTTTTTCATATTATCAAAGTAATATCTAGTTAATTATACCCTCAAACTTTAAGTATCCTCATAATAGAAATAAAGTTCTCAAGAGTCCTTTCCCTTTTACCTTTTTATGCTTCTCTTGAGTTCTGTGTTTGGAGGTCGAATTTTTTGTTCAGATCTGGCCTTTTCATTAGAAATAGGTGAAATTTACGTATATCATTAAATGACCCTCTTCTTCCCTGGAGGATAATGCTCATTCTAGCTGGATAGGTTATTCTTGGCTGTAATCCAAGTTCCTTTGCCCTTCAGAATATCTGGTTCCACACCCTACCATCCTTCAATGTGGATGCTGACAGATCGTGTGTGTTTCTAATTATTGATTCTTGGTATTTGAATTGTTTCTTTCTAGCTGCTAGCAAAATCTTTTCCTTGGTGTGATAGTCCTGAGATTTAGCCACAATATTCCTTGGGGTTTTAATTTTGAGGTCTCTTTCAGGAGGTGATTGGTGAATTCTTTCAATGGTGATTTTGCCTTCTGATTCTACAGCCTCAGGGCAGTTTTCTTTCAGGATTTCCTGGAAGATAGTGTTTAGATTCTTTTTTTCATCATGGCTTTCAGGAAGTCCAATAATCCTTAGATTGTCTCTCCTAGATCTAGTTTCCAAGTCAGTTGTTTTTCCTAGGAGATATTTCATATTTTCTTCTATTTTTTCCATTTTTTTCTTTTTGTTTGACAGATTCTTGAATCTTATTGAGTCATTCACTTGCATTTGTTCAATTCTTATTTTTAAAATGTTGTTTTCTTCAGTTACCTTTTTTAGCTCCTTTTGTAACTGGCCAACTGAATTTTTTGTTCATTGCAGTCTTTTTCCACTTCACTAATTTTATTTTTCAATAAATTGGTGTCTTTTTCATATCTCTTTTGCAGGACATTATTTCCTTCCTGCAAGATATTGTATCCTTCTTGCACTGATTTGAGTTTATTTTCCCATTTATCCTCCAGCCCTCTTTTGAGATTCTTTATACAATCTTCTAGAAAGGCCTTTTGAAAAGGGGAACAGTCATGGTCCTTGATGACTTCATCTGGGCTTGTTTTGTCTAAAGAAACCTTAGGATCTGGGGTCTGCCCTTCTTTGTCTCGATAGAAGCTGTCTATGGTGAGAGCTCTCTTTTGCTTCTTCATTTTTTTAGACAGCATGGGAGTCTGTTTAAGGCTAGAGATGAGGTGGCTGTGGTAGTTTGCCCTGGGGCAATTCCGTTACTTAACTTAAGGTGCTGGCCTGGTGGGGGCTACTACTTTGCCTGATGGGACCTAGGACTGTGCCCAAATTACTCCTTAAAAAAGGCAAATCTGCAAGAACACCTGCCTCCAATCAGGGCAGAGTGTCCTGAGTTCCTCAGATAAACTCCAGGTGTTTGGAGTTTGGAGTTTAGAGTTTGGAGTTTGGAGTTTCTGCTACACAGAGCTGAGTCCCACCCTCACTTGTGGGCTGCACCGAGGAAACTGTTTACCCCTCTGCCTGATTTAAACCGACCTGATATGAAGTTCTTCAGAGATATCTGCAAGCAGTGTCCAAATATTTCTGAATTTGTTGACTTGAAGATCAGTTCAGAGGCTTATTTTATTGTTGATTTGAGAGAAGATTGGAGGAGGACACAGAGAGTCAAGGTTTCACTCCACCATCTTGGCTCTGCCCTCAATAATTCTTAAATTACCTCTCCTTGGATCTATTTTTTCATTTTAGTTGTTTTTTCCCCACAATGAGATTGTTCACATTTATTTTTATTTTTAAATTTTGTTTTAGTGTTTCTTTATATATCCTGAAATCATTAGTTTCTGCTTGCTCAAGTCTAATTTTTAAGTCTAATTATTTTCTTCAGTGAGCTTTTTTCTTTTTTTCTTTTTTAAAGCCATTCTTTTTTTCAGTGGATTTTTATACCTTTATTTATGTGTTTGTTTATTTACCATTTGACCTGTTCTTTAATATTATTTTATGATTGATTTACCAAGTATTTTTTTTATTCTTTTTTTAGTATCACTCTCATTTCTTTATTTCAGCTTTTCTCTGCTGCTTTTATTTTATTTTTAAAATCCTTTTTGTGTTTTTCCAGGAATCCTTTTTGGGTCTGACATTAATTCACAATTTAATTTGAGGCTTTGGATGTCACTTTTTTGACTTTGTTGTCTTCTGAGTTTGTATTTTGACCTTCCGTATTATTATTGTGACTTAGGAACTTTCTATGATCAGATCCTTTTCTTGTTGTGGTTGTTTATTTTTCTAAGTTATTTCTCAATTTCTAACTTTATATTGAAGCTCAGCTCTGCTCCTGAGTTGAAAGGGGCACTGTCTCAATTTTTTATTTTTTTTGTGCTCCTATTTTTGGAGATAGTTCTAGGGTCTTTATAAATTTTCAGTTCTTCCAAAGTTGTCTGATCTAAGGAGAAATATGATCATTGCTCTCCTTGCTTGTTCTTTGCTCATCATCATTTGTGGGGACCTTGTTCTTGTGATCCCCTTTTCCATCTATATTTCCTATCTCTATATCTTGAGAACTATTCTTAAGATTCCCTCAATTAAAAGGAATAAAAAGTCTGTTGCTACCTATGTTTCTTATTTAACTGTGGTAATCATTTGTTATGGCTATGTCTCCTCCATCTAGCTAACAAGGACTTCCTGGTCACAGGGACATACACAATTATAGCTTCTCTGTTGAATCATTAGTACACAACATCAGGAATAATGATGTAAAACAAACCATCAGGAAATTGTTGGACAGGAAATTTTATATAAAATGACACAATTTGATAGGTACCTTTGATATTTCAGCTTTAGTACTGAATGTTGTTTTTAATTACATATATATATATATATATATATTATATTTGTACTCATTGCTACTATTGACAAATGTTAACTAAATGATTTTTGGGGGGCAATCTGAATATATGATAATGCTTCTCTCTTGGGTATCTAAAAGTTTGGATAATATGAAAAAATAAGGAAATGCAGGCATATTGGAGCCAGAAAATTTGTCTTTGGCAGGGACTGTGATCCAGAACAAGGTCACCAGAAAGGTGTGGACTTGGCACAGCAAGGATGATAAACATTAATTAATTATTAAAACATTATCAATTAAAACATTTATCACATGAAGTTTGAACATGGTTTTGTCAATAGCACTATCATTTTCCAATTCAACTAGTATCAGAGGCACCCTTGTCCAAATCAATGCCTCATTTTAATAAATCATCAAGATTTAAAAAAAATTAACAATGTCTTTTGAATGAAACCCTCATTTTCAAAATCACTGTTACTGTTCTAAGGATCTAATTCTCAACATAACAGTGGAGTATTGACAAAAGTCTCTAGATTGGTTCTTGGGCCTTCATTTTTTTCTTCCATTGAATCATGATTATCATATTAATTTTACCAAAACATTATTTTTATCGTATCATCTTTAAAAAAAAAATTCCTTCATGTTCTTTATGGACTATAGGCCTAGTACATAGTATTCAGTTATCAAATACTTCCCTTCCCTGCCCTGAGAGAATTCCATAGAAGGGCCATATCCCTCCATATTTAATAGCCTACCTGAACTTTCCTCAGCGAATGACACACTCCAGTCATAACTGTCCTATCCCAGTGATTTTGAACCCTGTCTGTCATTATCCAAACATTGCTGTTTTCCTATCTCCTTCAATTTTCCCATTAACTATAACATCCTTCCCTGCCCCACCCCCCATCTCACATCATCCAAATGCAATTACAACTATCTTCACTCCATCTCACAGGAAGACTTGGCCCTTTTTTTGCCAAGACTAATGAATATACCCACATAAGTATTTGAATTCCAACCTACATCCTCTAGTAGATTACCTCCTCTATTGTTCCCATTATCTTGCCTTCAACTTCTTCCTCCTTATTTGGTCCTTCCTTACTGCCTAAAAATTTGGTCGTCTTCCCTATCCTAAAAACTTGATTTATCGATCACTGCTGGCTATTTTACGGCTAAACTCTTTGAAAAGGCTACTTACAATAGATTTATTTATTTCTATTCCTCTTATTCTCTTCTTAACTCTCTACATTCTAGTTTCTGATCTCATCATTCAATTGATATTGGTCACTACCAAGTTAGTCACTCAAGTCAAAAAACATTTTTAAGTACCTATTATTTTCCAGATATTCTGGTAAGCCCTATAACTATAAACTATGGTAAAAGACAATCCCTGCCTTTGAGAAATCAAAAATCTAATGGATTATATGACATATAAATAACTATGCACAAACAAGCTATGTTTAAAGTAAGTAGAAGATGTGAAAAATGGAAGGAAGGAAATAGAATAAAGAAGGATTAGGGAAGGCTTTCTGTAGAAGTTGAGATTTTATCTGTGACTTAAGGGAGACCAGGGATGATAGCAGATAAAGATGAGAAGGGAGAGAATTTCATGCATGAGAAACAGTAAAAATGCTTGGCATTGGCAGTGTTTTTGTTTGAGGAAGAGCAATGAGGTCAATGTCACTTGATCATTGAGGGTGTATGCTATAAAAAGACTAGAAAAGTGAAGAATAGACTACAAAGGACTTTCAACACCAAACAAATTATATCTTTAATCCTGGAGGTCACAGGAAATCTATTGAAATTTATTGAATAAGTTGATAACAAAGAGTAATACCTATTCTTTAGATCACTGACAGGTCGGACAGCTTAGAAAGATACTTATGGCAAGGAAGATGACTCTTTCAGTACTCCAGCACCCGTATCTCATGGCTAGATTATTATAATAATGATCTGACTGATCTTCCTGTTTTAAATCTTTTCTAATTCCAGTTTTTCTTTCTAGTCAGCTGTCAAATTAATTTCCTAAAGAAAATTTCTGACCATGTCACCACTTTACTCAGAAAACTCCTTATTACCTCAAGGATCAAATATAAAATATTTTATTTGGCAGTGAAAAGCTTTCACATTTTTTTTCTTTTCCACCTTTTCAATTCTTCTGATGTTGAGGAATAAAATTAAACTTTGAATTCACTACACCTGAGTTTCCTTTTGAGGAATTCTTGTTAAATGGCTTTCTAATAGGGAGCCTAAGCATTTACTGTATTAAGAAGCAATTTATTTTTCCACATCTTTTCTTTTTAATAATTTAGCTTTAAAAATACCAGTTTCTGATATAGTTAACACAAACATTATTACTCTTACTTTATGGATGAAGAAATTGAGGTTCCAAATGTTTAAGGGCCTTGAATAAACTCATATAAATGTCTGAGCAAATGAACTATGACTTGAACTCTGCTCCTTGGATTTCATGATGAATATTCTTTCCATTAAATCATGGTATTCCAATAGACTGCAGAGTCAGCCTAATTTATGTGGTGTGAATGAATATTATTAAACATCTTATGTACTCTAATAGAATAGGACACACACATAGCCTAAGTTCTCTATCTACATAGACAAAAAAGCATCATGAGAGTTGGCTTTAGTTTTAGCCCCTGCTTCCAACTATGCCTGTGTTACCATCTGTATTAACTATCCTCTCTCAAATGGAACCCATCTTTGCTACTCTTATGACTTATAACCTTTGACTTGATCCCTGTAGGAGTAGGAGGTTAATAGGATCATTCTTGCTCCTAGCAGGAGGACCCATTTGAGGATTTTCCTGAAGCTTAATCATCATGAAATGCTCTCTGGTTACTTAACTCTTCAGCTCCCTGAGTCAAAAAAAGACATTTTCTAACATTTCCTGGATTCCTCTATGACTGGCATGTGAATACAATTCTATTTCCTTTTCCTCTACAGCCTTTTCCATCATTTCTATAAATAAAAGATTTCTATATTTTTATAAATATAGGGTTATTTTTGTCTCTGCTGGTCCAGCTTGTCTTTGACCCTTCATAATTCATTATCTTTGGGTAAATTGATAATGAAATGGTGGATAGAGCAAAAAAAACCCAGAGACTGAAAGAATGCCCTTTATGTTTATTCTAGATAGTCAGAAATTGAAGATTTGGGAAAATCTGAAGTAAGGGATTTGTTTGTTTTTTCTTTTCTATTGAAGGTCCCCAGCAGTTGCCAGGTCCTTAATGAGTCCACAGGGAGCTATAAAGAGGAGATCAAAAAATTCTCAAAAAGTCATTCAGAAAAATGAGTGGCTTGATTTCTTCCACTTGGGCATAGAGTTTCAAAGTCACTGTCCCCTGATTTAGTAGTCCTCACTGGATTTTATTAAGCATTTGACCCTCTAAGGTCATGGTAACAAAATTGCTAATAACGGCTTTGGTACCAGAACTTAAAGACAGGCAAAAGAAAAGTGCATTAAAGATGCTCAATGGGACAAGACTTTGGAGATGCTTGTGGAGAGGAGACTGAAGGGATCCTTCACAAGGAAGTAAGGTGAGGCTAGTAGGATATAGGTATATTTGAAATGATCTGGGTCTCCTTCATTGAAGCCTTATGACCTGGGTATATGGAAGCATCCCCAGAGCATATGGAAATTGGAAATTCTTATGAAGAATTTTAGTTGGGAAGTCCTTGAAAAAGACATAACAGAAACTGAGAGATAGGGCACTAACACCAATGATCTGTTTCGAGGTGGGTTCTGAGATATTTTCTTGAAGTTTTCATTTGGATAGGTGAAGACACTTTTAAGGGAGTAGTAGATCATGAATCCTGAACATAAGGAGAGGAGTAGCAAAACTCATACAAAAGTACTTGTCTGTTCATTGATTTCTAATCTCTTCTGAGGTGTAATCTTTCTTTTCATAGTCACCGGGCAAATAATGGAGGAAATCATGTAGTAGAAAGTAGTGGGGAGTAAAGAAAACTAGAAAATTTGAGGGGGCTAGGTGATAATGGGATGATGAAACAGGAAGACAAAAAGGGAAGAAATGTATAGGGAAATCAGGGATCATGCCAATCCTAATTTTGTGACTCTTAGAATTTCTTCCATATCCAGAGGATACTCTGTCCTTTTCTCCTCTTTCTCATACCTCCTTTCATCTTGCAATCAAGATTATTATTAACCTCTTTTTTTCCAGCTGCATCCTCTGTCCCTGTCCCTTTTCTTCCAAACTATCTGCATGCTTACATTGTCCTCATTTCTGTGTATAAAGCAGTCTTATGGTCTTTAATAAGCCCACATTTCCCTCCTTTTTTCATTTATTCTCAGAAAAATCCACATCTTACTTTCAAGAGATGATTTTCTTTTAGCTCATAGTCTGAAATGCATCGTTCCACTAATTGCACCTTGATCTCTATCTGCCTCATTGTATTCAAAAGACACAATGAGGATAGCCCAAATTACATTTTAAAAAAGATGAAAGAGTCATAGAAGATGATGGAAAAGAGAGTTTACAACATGACCATGTCCCCACCTAGAAATTCTGGCTTTCCCTGGACCATACTTTCCTAACTTACTTAGTGAATGGGCCTGAGACATAGCCAACATTAAGGTTGAAGAGTCTGGACTATGGAGATGAAAAGGAACCCAATGGATCAAGGAAAGTAATAATAATAAAAAAACAACTTTAATATTATGTCTGGCATTAATCAATCGTTTAGTCTTTCAGCCAGCAGCAGGATGGACTTAACTTTTTTGGGCACAGAATTTATGGAAGTTGTTCTCTTTAAATAAATACCTATGGTCCCTGACTTGTTGTGAAAATATAGGAACTATGAATGAGAAAACATTTTTTTACCTTGGTTCTGCCACTGACTAATAGTCTAAATTTTGGCAAATCACTTAATTTCTCTGGGCCTCAATTACTCCGGGAATCATAGAAACATGGAATTAAATTGTTTATTTTGAGTTGTGCAGAATCTCAGCCATCCCTTAATTTGTTTATCAGAGGTAACCAAGAAGGGTTATAGAAAATCTGAAAATGGGCAGATTTTGTAAAAAGTAACTTCTAAATGTTAATGGCTTGATTAAAAAAAAACTAAAAATACAAGCTAGAAGCTAGGCAATCAGGTATGGCTGTATAAATAATGATTGCTGTCATTTAATTCACTCTATAAGGTTTGTGCATTACTTTATATGTTGGCTTCTTTACTTTTCACAACAATACTAGGAGGTAGGTGTTGATATTTATTCCATTTAACAAATGAGAAGACTGAGATTGATAGAGGTTAAGCAACTTGCTTAGCTAGTAAGTGTCTGAGGATGGATTTGAGTCCATGTCCAGCACTTTTTTCACTTCCCTGACTTAGCTGCCTCTGATTTACTCCAACATCATTTAATCAACTGATTATCCATTCAATGAGTTAATCAGCATTTATTATTATGAAGTACCAAACATGGTAATAATGTCTGAGGATAAAAACAAAGACCAAAATAACATGCTTAAAAAATAACTTGTCCTATATGAATTTGTAAACTAATAGTGGAGTTGACATTAATTTAAAAAATCAGATTTTGAATACATACACATACACATACACATATCCATATATACCCATGGATATCTATAGTGTGTGTACATATATACATCTATATATCCATACATACATATTACACATATGCATCTAAACCATATCCACACATAACTATGTGTACATATACATACATATATATTCAAACACCCATATCCATATACATCCAAACATATATACATACAAGATATATACAGAATCTGCACATTCATGGGGCACTGAGAAAACATTTTGTAAAAATAAACATTTGTGTTGTTGTAAAGGAAGCCAGAGATGTCAAGAGATAGAGAGGAAAAAGAAATCACTCTAACCTTGGGGAATAATGATAGCTAGTGCAATGGTATAGTGATGGGAGGTGAAGAAGGCCAGGTAAGTAGTGTGTGAAAATACAGGAAAAGTAAGGAAAGGGTTATGTTTTGGAGAACTTTAAATGCCAAACAGGTAGAAAACTACTGAAGTTCATGAAATATTTGGGCAAATATTTGGACAGACCTTTTCTCTAGGCAAATCATTTTGGCAGTAGTGTGGTAGAAGAATGGACTGGACCTAGGGGATATTTGAGTGAGAGAGGCCAACTAGAAAGCTATTGTAATGGGCCAGGCATGAACTGCTGATGGAATGACTAGTGTATTTATGAATACAGAGAAGGGCACAGAAAAGAGAGATGTTGTAGAGAAAGAAATTATAAGATGACAAGCAATTATCAGATATGAGGGCTAAGTGTGGAATATATACTAATAATAGTAATAACTAACATTTATGTAGTGTTTGCTTTGTTCTGGGCACTGTGTTAAATGCTTTACAATTATCACCTCATTTGACTTTGAGTGTATGCAAAACATAGTACTAGATATAAAAAGAACAAAAACAAGATTGCCCTGCCTTTAAAGGATTTGTAGTCTAGTAAGGATGAAATAGTAGGGTGCTTAAACAGGTATGATACAAATTATAATGCAATGAGTTACAGGAAAAAAATACCAAGTGTTCAAGGAAACTGTGAGGAGAGGAGAGAACACTCTCAATTTAATGGATCTGGGAAAGTTTCATGAAGGAAGTGTTGCCTTAGCTGCTAGCTTTGAATGGAGAGAGGGCCAGCTTTGTGAGGAAGCTGAGGGAAAAAAAAAACTAAATTAAGAGACAGCTTATAAGTCAATTTATTTAAAATGAAGCATGAGTAAAATGGGGCAATATTAACTAAAGCTGGAAAGGCAAATAGGAGACAAAATGGGAGAGGATTTTAAATGTAAGGTTGAAAATTTGTATTTTATTGCATAGAAATAATGATCTATGGAAGGTTCTTGAGAAGAGTGACATCCTCATATTTGCTCATAAAGTGAATGTTTTGACAGTTGTTTAAAAAATGAATTTTAGAAAGAAAAGAATAAAAGCAAAGAAACCAGTTAAGAAGACTATAAAAAGGAGTTAGGCAATAGGTAATGAATGCCAGAACTCAAATGAAGCAATGAATTAATAATTTATTTCTGTCTTGATCAAATAAGGTACTAGATATTTCCCTTTTTTCAATTATCATTTAAAAGAATGTATTTTTATTGTAAAAAAACTCCAATTTTATTTTTTTTTCATTTTATTTTTAAAATTTTTTTTAAATTAAAGCTTTTTATTTGTATAACATATGTATGGGTAGTTCCCCAGCATTGACCTTTACAAAGCTTTCCATTACAAATTTTACCCCCAGTCCCCTCCCCTCCCCTAGATGGCAGGAAGTCCACTACATGTTAATAATGTTGAAATACTTGACAAGTTGTGCAAGAAAAATCCTATCTAGAAAGAAAAAAAAAGAAAATCAGAGAAAGGAAACACAATGCAAGCAAACCTCAATAGAGAGCATGAAAATGTTATGTTGTGGTCCATATTTCATATCCCTCTCTCTGGGTGTATATGGTCTTCTTCAGTGAACAAATGGAACTGGTTTGAGACAATTCTTTGTTGCAGAGAGCCATGTCCATCAGAATTTATCATCATGTAATATTGTTTTTTCTGTGTATAATGATCTCCTGGTTCTGCTCATTTCACTCAGCATCAGTTCATGCAAGTCTCTCCAGGCCTATCTGAAATCGTCCTGCTGGTCGTTTCTTACAGAGAAATAATATTCCATAACATTCATACACCATAATTTATTCAGCCATTCTCCAATTGATGGGCATCCCTTCAGTTTCCAGTTTCTAGCCACTACAAAAAGGGCTGCCACAAACATTCTTGCACATGTGGGTCTCTTTCCCTCCTCTAAGATTTCTTTGGGATATAAGCCCAATAGAAACACTGCTGGGTCAAACGGTATGCACAGTTTGATCACTTTTTGAGCATAGCTCCAAATTGCTCTCCAGAATGGTTGGATCCATTGACAGTTCCACCAACAATGTATTAGTATCCCAGTTTTCCCACATCCCCTCCAACATTCATCGTTATCTTTTCCTGTCATTTTAGCCAATTTGACAGGGGTATAGTGGTACCTCAGAGTTGTCTTAATTTGCATTTCTCTGATCAATAGTGATTTGGAGCAACTTTTCATATGACTAGAGATGGTTTTAATTTCATCATCTGAAAATTGTCTGTTCATATCCCTTGACCACTTATCTATTGAAGGGTGGCTTGAATTCTTATATATATGAGACAATTCTCTATATATTTTAGAAATGAGGCCTTTATCAGAACCATTAAATGTAAAGATGATTTCCCAATTTGATGCTTCCCTCCTAATCTTGTATGCATTAGTTTTATTTGTACAGAAATTTTTAACTTAATATAATCAAAATCATCTATCTGGTGTTCAATTAGGAGTTCCAGATCTTCTTTGGACATAAATTTATTGCATCTCCACAGGTCTGAGAGGTAAACTATACTACGTTCCTCTAACTTGCTTACAATATCACTCTTTATATCTAGATCATGAACCCATTTAGATCTTATTTTGGTATGTGGTGTTAGGTATGGGTCAACCCCTAATTTCTTCCACACTAGTTTCCAATTTTCCCAGCAGTTTTTGCCAAATAGTGAGTACTTATCCCAAAAGCTGGGGTCTTTGGGTTTATCAAACACTAAATTGTTAAAGTAATTTTTAATTTTTTTTTATTATTAATACTTTTTATTTGCAAAACATATGTATGGGTAATTCCTAAACATTAAGCCTTACAAAACTTTGTTACAAATTTTTCCCCCTACTCCCCACCCCTCCCCTAGATAGCAGGATATCCACTACATGATAATTATGTTAGAATACTTAAATCGAATATATGTATAGTTATTGCCACACATCATTTTTTGTTCAGGATAAATCATATATCTAAGAGAGAATAACCCATTAAAGGTAATACAATGCAAGCAAACATCAATAGAGAACATGAAAATGTTATGTTGTGGTCCACATTTCACATTCCTCTCTCTGGGTGTATATGGTCTTCTTCACTGAACAATTGTAATTGGTTTGAAGCATTTCATTGTTGAAGAGTATCATGTCCATTAGAACTGATCCTCATATAGTACTGTTGTTGCCGTATACAACGATCTCCTGGTTCTGCTCATCTCGCTCAGCATCAGTTCATGCAAGTCTCTCCAGGCCTCTCTGAAATCGTCCTGTTTGTCGTTTCTTATAGAGCAATAGTATTCCATAACATTCATATACCATAATTTATTCAGCCACTCTCCAATTGATGGGCATCAGTTCAGTTTCCAGTTTCTAGTCACCACAAAAAGAGCTGCCACAAACATTCCTGCACATGTGGGGCCCTTTCCTTCTTTTATGATTTCTTTGGGATATAAGCCCAATAGAAACACTGCTGGGTCAAAGGGTATGCACAGTTTGATAACTTTTTGAGCATAGCTCCAAATTGCTCTCCAGAATGGTTGGATCCGTTCACAACTCCACAAATAATGCATCAGTGTCCCAGTCTTCTCACATCCCCTCCAACATTCATCCTTATCTTTTCCTGTCATTTTAGCCAATCTGACAGGTGTGTAGTGATACCTCAGAGTTGTCTTAATTTGCATTTCTCTGATCAATAGTGATTTGGAGCACTTTTCATATGATTATAAATAGTTTTAATTTCATCATCTGAAAATTGTCTGTTCATATCCTTTGACCATTTATCAATTGGAGAATGGCTTGAATTTTTATAAATGTGAGACAATTCTCTACATATCTTAGAGATGAGACCTTTATCAGAACCCTTAAATGTAAAGATGATTTCCCAATTTGATGCTTCCCTCCTAATCTTGTCTGCATTAGTTTTGTTAGTACAGAAAATTTTTAACTTAATATAATCAAAATTATCTATCTGGTGTTCAATTAAGAGTTCCAGATCTTCCCTGGACATAAATTTATTCCATCTCCACAGGTCTGAGAGGTAAACTATCCCATGTTCCTCTAATTTGGTTATAACATCACTCTTTATATCTAGATCATGAACCCATTTACATCTTATCTTGGTGTGCCGTGTTAGGTGTGGGTCCAGCCTTAATTTCTTCCACACTAGTTTCCAATTATCCCAGCAGTTTTTGCTGAATAGTGAGTACTTATCCCAAAAGCTGGGGTCTTTGGGTTTAATTGTTAAAGTTATTGCCTAGATTATCCTGATAATCTATCCTATGCCACTGATCGACTGCTCTATTTCTTAGCCAGTACCAAATGGTTTTGATGACCGCTGCTTTATAATATAATTTTAGATCTGGTACAGCAAGGCCACCTTCATCTGCCTTTTTTTTTTCATTAATCCCCGTGAAATCCTTGACCTTTTATTTTTGCAAATGAACTTTGCTACTATTATTTCTAGATCTGTAAAATAATTTCCTTCCTATGTATGAAGCAGTAATGATTACATTTGCTTGGATGAAGTTCTATTTATCTTTGAAAAACAGAAGGGTGCAATAATTGAAAATAGAAAAAGAAAAAAAAAGACTTAGATTGGTGTTAACTGGAAACATAAGTTGTGTGATGACTAAACTCTGAGAAAGCAATAATTATAGTCATGTGGAATCAGTAGAGGCCCCTAGAGAAAACCAGCTAGAGGATTGAAAGGATTGAAAAGAAAGCAGAGTTTGATTGGTATGGCACTAAACAAGTAGATTAATTTGGGTAGTATTGTCATTTTTATTATATTCGCTCTGCCTACCCATGAGCACTTAATGTTTTTTCCAATTGATTAGGTCTGATTTTATTTGTGTGGCAAGTGTTTTGTAGTTTAGTTCATATAGTTTCTGACTTTTCCTTGGCAGATAGATTCCCAAATATTTTATCCTATCATCCGTTATTTTGAATAGAATTTCTTTTTGTATCTCTTGCTGCTGAATTTTGTTGGTAATATATAAACATACTGATGCTTTATGTGGATTTATTTTGAATCCTGCAACTTTGCTAAAGTTGTGAATTGTTTCTAGTAGTTTTTTAGTTGAGTCTCTAGGGTGCTTTAAGTATACCATCATATCATCTGCAAAGAGTGATAATTTGGTTTCTTCATTACCTACTATAATTCTTTTTATCTCTTTTTCTTCTCTTATTGCTAAAGCTAACATTTCTAATACAATATTAAATAGTAATGGTGACAGTGGACAGCCTTGTTTCACTCCTGATCTTATTGGGAATGGTTTTAGTTTGTCTCCATTACGTATGATGCTTGCTGATGGTTTTAAATAGATGCTACTGATCATTTTAAGGAAAAGCCCATTTATTCCTATACTCTCTAATATTTTTAACAGGAAGGGGTGTTGGATTTTATCAAATGCTTTTTCGGCATCTATTGAGATAATCATATGGTTTTTGATAGTTTGGTTATTAATACAATTAATTATGCTGATAGTTTTCCTAATATTGAACCAGCCCTGCATCCCTGGTATAAATCCTACTTGGTCATAGTGTACTATCCTGGGGATGACTTTCTGTAATCTCATTGCTAATATCTTATTTAAAATTTTTGCATCGATATTCATTAGGGAAATTGGACTACAGTTTTCTTTTGAAAAACTCCAATTTTAACAAACATGAGCAAATCAAGTAAATGAGAAAATATCAAATAAAACCATGTAATACTAATTAAGCTTTGAAAATCGTCTTTTATTATTTAAATATTATGTGTTGCGTATAATTCTCTTTTATTTTTATCATTGTATTCAAATTTTGAAAGAATATGTTCTTAGTGAAATAGCAATAGTTTAGTTGTTTTCATTATTTCCCAACATTAGAAAACACAATAGCGATCTATAATAATGGTCTGTCAAATGGTTCTACATCAAAAATCACCTATGTGTCAGGCACTGAACTAAGCAATGCAAACTAGCAAAGGAAAAATATATTCTTTTATGGCACTCTTGGGCTAATGGGGGAGACAATAAGCAAACAAATATGTCCAAAAAAGATAGAAACAGGATAAACTGAGGATAGTCTTAGAATGAGAACACTAAGTTTAAGAAGCACTAGAAAAGGCTTCTTGCAAAAAGTGAGACTTGCTGAGACTTAATGGGAACCAAGGAAAGTAGGTCTCCTTTTAAAAAAAAAGTACAGGTTATAGAGATATGTAGACCTTTCCCACCCACTTTCTTTCCTATGTATGAAGCAGTAATGACTACATTTGCTAGGATGAAGTTCTATTTATCTTTGAAAAACAGAAGGGTGCAATAATTGAAAATAGAAAAAGAAAAAAAAAAGACTTAGATTGGTGTTAACTGGAAACATACGTTGTGTGATGACTAAACTCTGAGAAAGCAATAATTATAGTCATGTGGAATCAGTAGAGGCCCCTAGAGAAAACCAGCTAGAGGATTGAAAGGATTGAAAAGAAAACAGAATATATAAATTCATATCATCCCAGTTCTTTCCATTAAATCATTTTGCTACACTGTGCATTACTTCTCATTTTTCACTACTGCAAACTGAATTGATGATTTACAAAATTATGCAATAGCAACAGGCATACTCAGTTCTTTGATACTTTCCAGGAAAGATCACAATTGGCAGTGGAAAAATGAGTTGGCAATTATACTTTATTTAAATATAGAATGCATGGGAGAGGAAGAGGATAGAAATGGGGGAGGAAGAGAATATCACTTTTGTAGTCATGAAGTAGAGGTGGTAGCATTCATCAGTATCAACCCAATGGAGATAAAAGAGTGTTGGGAGCTGAAGTCTCATCAGAGGTGATTTTTTTAGGAGGGGAACAGATCAACTCCTATGTGTGCTGCCTTAGAATCTGTTCATTAACATAAGCAAAATCAACTCAAAGTTATTGGTAAAATTTCAAAGTCATCCTCAAATAACTCAATTCTCAAATGTTTTTGATGTTCTGTTATTCTGGAGTTGTGGAAGTCTGGATAATATCTAGCATTTATGTATCACAAGATCAGATCATTGACAAGCAGCACCTAAATGTTTTTTTCCTGCTTTGGTTCACGTTAACAGCATGTAATTATAGTTATATAATATAATTTCTAAATTATGCTCCTTTGATCTTTGGGAAGTTTTATATGTGGCTTCTATGTTCCTTTTTGCAATTTTATGTATTATTATTTTTTCAAATTATTATATTGACTAGAAGGGGAAGGGAAGGGCAGGGACCAGATACACTTTTTAACATATAAATAAAAGAATGATTAATATTTTCAGCAGATACCTTTTTTAAAAATAACATCATCTTCTACCCACACTTTGACTAAAGTCTTCTTCTATTGCTTCTTGGTTACACCGAAGTGACATGTCCTTTAAAAAGCTGTCAGTGTAATGTAAATTCAGATTACAAACTCAGTGATGGACTAAATATCTATCATCAGAAGTAAATTCTACATAACTTTTGAAATCAAGTCATAGAGCGATTCTAATCTACAGCTGTGCAGTGAATGTTCACACTTACAAAATCATTGTATGTTAAAGATTTGCAGTATTAAGATTCTTAGGATATAACTCTTTTTTTGGATCACTGGATCAAAAGATTTATTATGTTTGTGACTTATCATATAATAAGAAATATCCAGTAAGGGAGGGCTTCATTTGGAGAAAAAGAAGGAAGGATACAATAGACCCCACATACTGCCCTGTTCTATTCTGGTACTACAGTTAAGGAAGGAATTTGATCAGTTGGAGAATATCTAGGAATGGACTGCTGGTGGTGAAGGACCGTTATAAGGTTATGATGGATCTTGAAGTCATACAGTGTGAGAATTGGCTGAAGGAAGTGCAAAGATAATCTAATTTAATGAAGATTTGAGGTGGTCAGATAGATAATTTTTATTATATTAAGTTAAAAAGTTTCTGTACAAATAAAACTAATGCAGACAAGATTAGGAGGGAAGCATCAAATTGGGAAATCATCTTTACATTTAATGGTTTTGATAAAGGCCTCATTTCTAAAATATATAGAGAATTGTCTCATATATATAAGAATTCAAGCCACCCTTCAATAGATAAGTGGTCAAGGGATATGAACAGACAATTTTCAGATGATGAAATTAAAACCATCTCTAGTCATATGAAAAGTTGCTCCAAATCACTATTGATCAGAGAAATGCAAATTAAGACAACTCTGAGGTACCACTACACCCCTGTCAGATTGGCTAAAATGACAGGAAAAGATAACGATGAATGTTGGAGGGGATGTGGGAAAACTGGGACACTGATACGTTGTTGGTGGAACTGTGAACGGATCCAACCATTCTGGAGAGCAATTTGGAGCTATGCTCAAAAAGTGATCAAACTGTGCATACCCTTTGACCCAGCAGCATTTCTATTGGGCCTATATCCCAAAGAGATCTTAAAGGAAGGAAAAGGACCCACATGTGCAAGAATGTTTGTGGCAGCCCTTTTTGTAGTGGCTAGAAGTTGGAAACTGAAGGGATGCCCATCAATTGCAGAATGGCTGAATAAATTATGGTATATGAATGTTATGGAATATTATTGCTCTGTAAGAAACGACCAGCAGGACAATTTCAGAGAGACCTGG
>JAJPUD010024785.1:0-18332 GCA_023553655.1 Myrmecobius fasciatus
GAATGGGTCCAGAGGAGGATGAACAGGACCCAGGGTCCTGGGGGAGGAGGGACGGGGAGGAGGGACCCGGCTTGGGGGAGGAGGGACGGGGAGGAGGGACCCGACTCGAAACCCAGTCACGTCCCGAATATTCTAGTCAGTGCCGGAGCCTCATTTCAGGAAGGACATCGATAAAAACCTGGAGTACGTCCAGAACAAGGTGACCCGAGAGGCAGGGCCATTAACTAGGAATTTTAGCACCTTGAACAAGGGGAGGGAGAGGAAGCTGGAGAAGTTCACCCAGAGTACAGCTGCTAAGTGAAAGTCGGCCTCCCCCAGGAGACCAGGCGGGCTCTGGGCCGCCCAAGTCCGGGGCCTGGTCATCAAGAGGAAGAACTGTTCCCGGCTTGCTAAGGGCATCTAAGGAGCTGGGATGCTACCGCCGGCCTCCTCCAGATTTCGCTGCCTTGGGCCAAAGTCCCGATGGTCCCACCCTAGTTACAGCCTTGAGTTGGAGATCAGAGGAAAGGACACTAGGGATGTTCAGCCAGGAAGAGCTGAGCCTCCAGGAGCTCCATCATGGATCACAAATATTGGAGGAGCTGTCAAGTGGAAGAGGGATTAGTATGGCTCTATCCAGCCCTGGATGGGGGGACAGTGGGGGCCGGCCAGGAGTACGGACAGGCAGATCTCAGCTCAACCGGAAGAAAAATCCCGCCCTGACCGCTGGCGCTGGCTCAGAGGCTCCTCCTCAGGGAGGCTCTGAAGGGAATTCCAACTCAGGAAGAGCTGGGACTCTCTGCCCCGGCTGAGATTTCTCCACCAGAATGTAGAGGCAGAGGGACTGGGTTCCAATCCCCTCCGATGGCCCCTGGGGGGGGTGTCTCAGTTTTCTCATGATTAAAATAACGGGGTTGGAGTTCATGGGCTCTAGAGTCCCTGGGTGGGAGCTCACTGCAAATACTGGAAGGGCTTCCACCCAGAAGGAAGCTCAGACCCGCTCTCCTTGGCCATGGAATCATGGGAAAAAGGGCAAGGAGACCAGTGTAGACTGGATGTGGGGCCAGGGTGGCAGCCTTACAGGTGGTGAGCTTCCCCTCCCTGGGGGTAACCAAGCAAGGGCTGGATGAGCCTTTTGGGGGCCCCTCCCTTCCAGTTCTGAGGCTCTGTGGTCCAGGGAGGTCCCCTCAGAGCCCGGGATGCCAGCCCGCCAACAGCCAGCTGTCAATAGTGAGGGAGGGAGCAGTGATGTCATGGCTGTTCCCTGATGTTGTTTACTGTTCTGGCAGATCTGGCCGTTGCCAAGTCCTATCTCTTCCCGCCACCTTAGGGCCCCTCCCCAGCTCCCGCTCGGGGCCAGGAGGTGAAACGGATCTGGCCGGCTCCCAAACACCCCAGCTAGCAGAAAGTCCTTCCCCCAGACGGGCCGAGCCAGCAGCCCAGCACCGGGGCTCTCCTTCCTGCTTTCCTGGGCCAGGCAGGCCCATCCAGGCCCTGGGCCCTCTGGGCCAAAGGTAGGAGCAAGGAAGAGCAGACCTGAGAGGCGGGGGGCTTCCCAGCTGAAATGGCTAAGAGAATGGGGGGGGCTAGCCCAACCCCCAATAGAAAGCTCAGCAGTCACTCCTTCTGACCTTACTGGCATTAGACTGCAAGCTCTTTGAGGGCAGGGAGTGATTTTTGTCTTTCTTTGTATCCCCAGTAAATAGCACTGTGCCTGGTATACAGTAGGTGCTTAATGAATGCTTGTTGACCTGACAACTTGGTTATGTGCTCCCAGGGGTCCGTTTCCTCATTTGTAAAAACGAGGAGGTTAGACTAAAGAAGGTCTGTTCAGCTCTAATTGTAGGATCCTTTGAATCAATCAAACTGAAGCACGGAGCGGAGAGGGGAAGAAAACAAGCATTTATTAAATGCCTACTGTGTACCAGACACTGCCTTTAAGCACTTTACAAACAGCAACGTGCAGGTGTTCTGATCCCCATTTTACAGATGCAGAAACGGAGGCTGTCACACTGTAAGTATCTGAGGCAGGACAGGAACTCAATTTTCCCTGACCCCAGGCGGGGCTCTCTATCCATGTGCTACCTGACTGCCCCAAGGTCACAGACAGCAAATGGAGGGAGGGTGATTTGAATCTGGGTCTTTGGGGTCCCTGCTCACTAGATCACATCCGGCTCTCCACCCACTGAAAGCCATTCTCCAATGTCTCCTGCAGGATCCTGGGTCTTTGGGCATATCGATTAACCCCTCTGGGACTCAGTTTCCTCAATTGGAAAATGGAGATCATCATAGCACCTTCATAAGTCATGAGGATCCAATGGGATAAATAATGTCCGTAGAATGAGATTATAATGTTAGTGATCATTAGCATTACTCTTCAGTTCTCAGCCTTTCAACAGCATTCACACAGAAGTCACTGTCTAGGACACAGTAGGTGCTTAATAAATGTTGATTGATTGATGAACTGATCTTCCTATTGTTTCTTTAATTTGATGCCCTGACATTTGTTGCACAGGTGATTATAATAACTGCTTTTTGGGACCGAATAAACGTCCTGGGATAACAGCTCGGCAGCCACGGCCTTTTCTACCCCAGAGCATCCTGGGGGCACTCCAGGAGCACAGGGATGCTGTACCCCTCACTCTTTCCCTACCTGGTGTTCAGTTCTTCCTCTGTGTCTCCATATTGTCCAAAGGAGCTGAAGAGTCTAGATAATAAGCACATAAAGCTACTATCCTGGAAATGGCCACCAGAGTGCCCGGTATCAGTCAATCAATCAACAAGCATTTATTAAGTGCTTACTGTGTGCCAAGCACTATGCTAAGCACTGGAAAATCAAGTTGAATTAGCAATTTAAAAAAAAGATGTCTCTTTCCTGGCCTCCCTGCCTCCACTTTCTCCCTTCTGCAGTCTATCCTTCATATGTTGTTGGGATAGCCTCCCTTAAAGCACAAGGCCGGCCACATCATCTTCTGTAGGTTCCCACTGCCAGTAGGATTAAATACTATTCTGATGTCAGCCATTAAAGCCTTCTTTCATGTGTCTCCATCCTCCTTATTTTTGCGACCTCTCCTCACACTATTCCCTTTTGGACATTCAATGCTCCAGCCAACCTGGATGTTTCCTGGCCTGCATTCAGTAGGCACTTAATAAATGCTAACTGACTTGACAGGACCCTACTATCTCTGGGCTTTTTCTTACTTTGTGCCTCATGTCCGGAATAGCTTTCTCCTGCTGCCACTTTTCTCATCTGGAAGTGACCACCCTTCCTCCAACTCCTCACTAATTTTTTTTTTTTTGCTGAGGCAATTGGGGTTAAGTGACTTGCCCAGGGTCACACAGCTAGGGAATGTTAAGTGTCTGAGGCCGGATTTGAATTCAGGTCCTCCTGACTTCAGGTCTGGTACTCTATCCACTATAGCGCCACCTAGCTGCCCCTCCTCACTATTTTTTACTCAGTTCTTTGCACTGCACTGACTAATAGAATTATGGGAATCTCAGGAAAAGTTGTGTTTGGGAACTCCCGGTGTGGCCATTTCATCCACAGACACAGAGAGCAGCCTACTTGTAATTAGCAGTAAGGATGTTTGGTCGTAAAATCTTTTCTGTCTAGATCCGAGACTCCTGCGTGGTTGTTTTTTTTATGTTCAAGAACTGTGTTCAATCCAGCAGGGTTCCTTTGTAATTCTACGTAGTTTATTGTGTGCATTTAAAACCGCCAATCTGAGAATTCGCCAGACTATAAGCAAGGAGGTTTATGGTCCCCAAAAGGTCACCGACGTCCACCCCCTGACCCAGAGGAGCCGCTGAGAAGGAACTCGGCGTCGGTTATTTGGATTGGATTTATTTTTAATTTGAGGTAGAACTTAAACTTCCTTTCTTAGGAAGGGAACCCCAATATTCTCTTAAGTCTAGGGTACCTAGAGATGTCACGAAAGGGCCGATTGATAAAGAAGATCATTCAGTAGCGGATAATTTCGAGTGAGACACAGATTTTGCAGGAATAAAATAATCATAAGATCATAAGCCTCTTTTTAAGGCTGTTTCCCTTTCTGGCAGCTGGAGAAAGGGGGTGTTGCCGGAGGTCTTGGGGAAGAGCCCCCTTTTTTCTGAGCTACAGATTAAACTGAATAACAGGATTCTCTCAGGCTGGCAGCTGGGAGGTGGCGGGGTGACTGCTCACTACGGACCGCAGGTTCCTCTTTCCCACGAAGCTTTCTGTTTACAAAAGGCATCACTCACAGGGCAAAGACTTCTGGGTTAATCTCACCTTGACAGCTCCATGTTACTGTTGGGGGAAGAAAGACTGGGAGAAGCCCACTAGTCAGCTGGCCGGTCTTGTCCAATAGAATGATGGGCAAAACAAGCTTCCTAAATTTTTTTTTCTTTTTTCCTGAGGCAATTGGAGTTCAGTGACTTTCCCAGGGTCACACAGCTAGGGAATGTTAAGTATCTGAGACCAGATTTGAACTCAGGTCCTCCTGACTTCAGGGCTGGTGCTCTATCCACTATAGCGCCACCTAGCTGCCCCCAAGTTTCCTATTTTTGATTGCCCTTTTCTTAATAAAAATAAGCCGGTAAGTCACTCCTTTGCCACTAATTCCCGAGGGCTTAGTGGGCCTGATTTCATGAGAACTTGCTGGCTTTGCTATTAAATCGTCATTTATTTGCCCAGTAATTTGGTATCTCAGTTTCTTTTTATTTCAGATAATTAATTTTAAGACTGGAGAGGGCAGCTTGGGGGAGATGGGAGTTCCCAGCAGCCCCTTGGGAGAGACAGCTGGGGAGGCTCCTTCCTGAGGCACCCAAAGAGCAGCCTTGCTCAGAGCAGGTTTGGCCCCGGTCTTCCTGCCTCCAAGACCAGCTTTCCACCCACAGGCCTTTGCATCCCCAGGAGGATGGGATGTAGTGGGCAAGAGAGGACCGAGATTGGCCGAGAAGGGAATCCCGAGTTGTCTGGATGGGGGGTGCAGCTCCTGGAGCAAGGACCGGGAAGGGCCCCACGAGCACCTCTGGAAATGCTGCCGCCCCGCTCTGGCCACACTGCTGCCCTGCTCCGGCCGCTGCCCTAGATCTGGCTACGCTGATGCCCCAGTTCTGGAAACACTGCTGCCCCAGCTCCGGCCGCTCTGTGCCCCTACTCCTGCCCTGCTCTACTGCTTTCACTGGAATACTGGCCCTCACCCACCATCTTCTCCCAGGCTTGACCAGAATTTCTCAAGCCCCTTCCATGTGCCAGGGACCGTGCTAAGCCCTGAGGAGAGAAAGAGGCAAAACCAAAAGCTTCTGGTCCAATGGGGGAGGCAAGTCACAGACGGGAAAATCGGGGATTCTCAGTGGAATTAAGAAGGCCTGAGGTGGCTTCTGGGGGACTTTGGCTGAGGCTCAGATGAAGCCGGGGACGGCGAGAGCCTGGGCCAACTGAGCTGGCCCTTCGCCTTTGTTCTCCTCAGTGGGTGCCAGTTAAGTCAGAGTGTCCCCCTGTGCCCCTGCCGGGTGCCCGGCTGGGGGGGCCAGCCTCAGGGGGCTAAGGGAGGGGGCCCTGCTCTGCCAGGCTCGGCTTTCAAGGGAAAGGCCCTGGGTCAGAGGGGAGGGAGGGCCCTGGCTCAGAACGTGCAGCGAGCTGGCGACCCATTTCCAGAAGCCCTTGGCTCCAGGGGCACTCGTGCGGACCCTCGTTTCTCTTCTTCAGGAAACGAAACCCAGAAAATCCTTAAAACCCCCCAAAGAAGCCCAGCTTGGGAACATGCAGCTGCCCGGCGGGGACCGGGGAATCAGGAAAAGCGAGCTTATTTTGGGTAAGCTGCAATAAAGCGCCAACCAAACCTTGCCCGCGAGGGGCTGAGGCCGGCCTAGTGCCCACAGGAAGTCTGGCCTCTCTGGGCATAGAGCGCAGCCTGGCCCGGGTTTGCTTGCTTTCTTTGCTCGGTGAGCCTGAAAGGGAGAGCCCGGAGAGCAGAGCTGGGCACAGAGATGGGCCACGCCTTGGCAGAACCCTGGAATGACTCCCGAGCCCTGAAGCTCGTGGCTGGGGTGCCCATGAGACAGATGGGCAGCGTTCCAGAAGAGCCGGATCCCAGTTCCTACGACCCCCTGACCTGGGGCTGCAGAACATATTGCCGCCATCAATCAACCAACTGAACTTTATTAAGCACTTAATATGTTCCGGGCACGGTCCAAGGTGCCCACAGAATGTACCCAGTCTCCTCTGACAGTGGAGGCTAATCAGGATTGGCTTGTTCTTATATGGTAGCCTATCTGGAGCCAACAGGGTGCCAGGGTGGCAAGGGCCTAGGTACACTGTAGCTTACGTAAACGCGTGGGGCATCCTTCTGTCTGCTCTCCAATTCCCCGATAAGATTCTGGCGGTGCACCCGAGGAGTTGGGAGCAATTCTCTAATGCCATCAGCCCGAGCCCCCACTGGTACTTCCCCCTGAGATTATCAACTGAGAATCATGTTCATCTTAATGCCATCCATTTGAGCCCCCACTGGTGCGCTTCCCCCAGATAATCAGGTGTGAATCATGTTCGTCTCTAATGTCATCAGCTTGAGCCCCCACTGGTGCTTCCCCCTAAGATTATCAACTGAGAATCCCTTTAATCTCTAACACCATCAGTCTGAGGCTCACTGGCATGGCCCACCCCCTAAAATAATCAGCCGAGAACCATTTAAATCTTTGATTCCATCAGCCTGAGCCCCCACTGGTGCTTCCCCCTGAGATTATTAATTGTGAATCATGTTCATCTCCAGTGTCATCATCCATTTGAGCCCCCACTGGTGCTTCCCCCGAGATTATCAGTTACTTATCATCCCGCCTTTTAGAGAGGAGCATCTACTACACGTACAATAAGAACCGAGTCACAGGGATTGGAGAACAAGGCCTGACTGTCACTCCCTCTGACCCTGGACGCATGAGATGCAGGTTCCTACTAGACGGTCTCTGGGCTTCCTTTTAGCCTTAGCTGTCGGGCCCCACGCCCACCACACGTCTGTCAGGCTCTAAATCTGTGACCCTTTGTACCGGGTTTCTTTACCGTTTTGGGGTCAGGGACTCCATTGGATCCTTCTTAAAATAATATTTTTAAGTGAATAATACAAAAACCCAAATGACAAAATGGAAATCCTTCTATTGAAATAGTTATCAAGCTGGGAACAAAGCAAGCTGGGAAGAAAGCCTTCTCCTCTGGTTTCCCAGGCTGCCCCTCCCCAGCTCTGGATGACTGACTGCATGGGTGGGGGAAAGCGGCAGCCTCCCCCAGACCCGTTTGTGGCCAAGCAGAGACCCCTGCTCCCAATCAGAATAACTCCGCCCCCCCCCAGGCTTCCCAAGATGCATAGACAGCGGCCGCTAGGCCCGGTGGGGAAAGTCCTGGACTTCAGAGGAAGACCACCTGCTTGGCGGCGGGCTGCGAGGTCCTGCGGCCCCAGACCCTGAGCTTTGGCCCAGCCCGCCCTGGACATCTCCCACCTGGGCCACCCGCCAATCCAACAAGCAGCGACCGGACGGGTCACAGACGCGCGGCGAGCCACCACCTGCTGCAAGGGAGCTCGGACCCCCATGACGCACGACCTCAGCTACGTCCCTTCGGACGGCCGCCCCTCCTGCCCGCACGCTCACCCATGCAGAGACCCGCAAGCTCCCCGAGGTGAGCACCATGCACTCTCACGCATGCAAAGGGAAGAAAACGAGCGGCTCTCCATCCGGCCCCCTCTGGAGAGGTCTGGCCAGGCCCGCCCCCCCCCGGCCCCCCCAGGCAGCCGTCGGGCACATGCAGGGAGGCGTTACCTGCAGCACCAGCTGCTGCCAGGCGGTAGCCAGCGGCTGCCCGTTGCCAATGGTGCACGTGCTGGCCCGCGGCTGCTCGCAGGGCTGGTGAGCCCGCTCCAGCTGCAGGGACACGTTGCGCCGCTCCTCCTCCAGGGCCCGCGTCAGGCGCTCGAAGCGGGCCTCCTGCTCCTTGACGGAGGCCAGGATGCTGGCGGCCGATCGGATGTCGTAGTCATCCATGGCGGCTGCCGGGGCAAAGGAGAGGTTAGGGAGGGCCCGGTCCCACGCGCCTCCCCGAGAGCCGCTGCAGCTCAGCTCATGGAGTCAGTTTCAATCCGGGGCCAATGGAAAACGGGCTTCCCACACAGACGCCGAGCGACTGGGGGCACCGACCTCCCGCCGCTCCCACGGGCCGCCCCTGAGCAATCGGGAGCTCGGAAGGCACCCAAAGGGGACACCTCGGACCCGGCTCTCCGATGGCCGGGCCTAAGGGAAACGGGCCCCATCGTGGTTTGGAATGGGCCTCGGCCCAAGGTCGCACAGCTACCAGAGAAAACGGACGTGGGAAAAGGAGCTGGGCTGCCTTAGTGGGCCACAAGCTTAAGCCGAGTCAGCTAAAAAAATCAGAGCTGTGAGATCACATGGCCAGTCAAAGGGCAGAGTCCGGGCCAGAGAGGCGCTGACCAGCTTGCCCTCTGCCCTTAGCAGACCATATCCAATGGGGGGGGCACACCTTCAGAGGAGGGGTCCAGAATGGGGAGGGGACAGAAGCCAGGCCATACTGATGGGGAGGGGGACGGGCCGTGTGGCCAGCGCCTAGGAGGCAGCTAAGTGGCCGCAGACAGCCTCAGACTGAGACAAGAAGACCCGAGTTCGAATGCTGGGCCATTTACTGGACCGTGGGCCGGTCACTTTGTCCATCTGTAAAATGGAGCTAAGAGAGCCTCCCTCGGGTCCCTGCAGGGGGGAGGAGGGACTAAAAAGTACTTGGCTCACTTTAAAGTGTTATATGCATTAATAATCCCATCCCGGATCAGTGGAAGAGACTCGGAGCTCGCCCCAGGGGCAGAAGCGGAGGGTTCTGGGAGCAGGAGGGGGCCGTGTCCCGGTTTGGTGAAAGTTCTTAACAGCTAGAACCTGCAGGCTGTCCCCGAGGCACGGGGGGCGGGGCAGAGAGATTGGGGCTCCCCTTCCCGGGGGGCTCTGGGAGGAGCCACTTGAGGGCCCGCTGGGGACCGTCTCCAGCCCCCGGAGGAGCATCTCGCTGCCCATCCCACCCTGATGTCCTCGCGCGGGGTCAGGGGCAGCCAGAAGCCCAGGCCCGAGGGAGCCAGCGGCCCAAGAAAAGGGAGCCCTGGCTCAGGAAGTCCCCACACCCGCATCTGCCCCGCCAAAAAAACCCGGGCCTCCGGACCCTGACAAATGCAGCTGGGGGAGGGGAAGCCGGGCGGCTGCACGCATGGGGGTGGGGACTGGGACAAAGAGAACCCTGACCACGTGACTTTGGCTGAGAGTGAGCCCCAGCTAGGAGGCAGCCCGTGGGGAGTGGGGAACGGGGAGGGGCCTGAGAACAGGGGATGGCGGGGTGGGGCTGGGGGGGGGACTTAGAACCTAGCCCCTTAATGACATCCAGCCACTTTTCACATGAAGACAGCAGCCTCAGAGGGCAGTCGCCCCCCTCGCGGTCAGGGCAATCGTCTGCCCGCTGCCCGGGCACCCCTGCTTCCCGCTCCCCCATCCCCAAAGGCTGGTGCCCGGCCTGCAGGTGCCTGCCCTGCTGGTGCCCACCCTGCAGGTGCCCGTGCTGCTGGTGCCACACTGCTGGTGCCCACTCTGCTGGTGCCCGCCCTGCAGGTGCCCATGCTGCTGGTACCCACCCTACAGGTGCCCGCACTGCTGGTGCCCACCCTGCTGGTGCCCATCCTGCAGGTGCCCACCCGCTTGGCTGACATGCAGAGAGACATGCAGAGAGAAGGAAGCCATACCCACCTAAGAGGGGAGGCGAGAGAGGGCAGAGGGCTAGCCCTGGCAGACCATGGCCCACCAGGCTAGAGAGAACAGGACAGCGGCTGGAACAAGAGGGAGAGACAGGAGTCAGTGCAGAGTTAGTAGGAAAGGCCCCAGGTTCTGCCCCCCCCGGCCCCCTCCACATCCATGGGGGGCTACGTTGCCCTGCGGGAGGGCCCACAACTGGGGCCTGTCGTTCTTTCCCAGAGCCCGGCCCACGGCTGATGCACAGGCTACATTCGCTGAACGGGAAATAAAAGTGGAGACCATCGGACCTGAGCCCTTAGAAGTCCGGGCTACTCCCCCCCTTTACAGGGGAGTAAACTGAGGCTGGAAAGGGCGAGTGACCCGCGGAAGGTGCCCAGTGAGGTTGTTAGGGCTCCTCACCCACACCCTCTGCCCTGGGGCGGACAGGACCATCCCCATTTGACAGAGGAGATAAATGGAGCCCAAGAGTGCTGACCAAGTTCACGTGGAAATAAAGGCAAGCCTCGAACCCAGGTCTCATGCCTGCTGACCCAGGTCAGGGTTCCTTCCCCTAGACCCCCCTCTCCCCCCTCACTGGCAGCTCCATTCACCCACTGGAGAGACCCCCCCCCAGGGCCTTGACCAGCCCCCTCTGACCCCTGGCTTATAATGTGCCCCCCCCATCCCGGAAGCAATAAGAATCATCATCATCATAGGGAAATGCGCTCAAAAGGGCCTTGGACTTCCCCGGGCAGTTCCACCCCTGCCCTGCAATCCTGTGCACGCCCTCCACTGCTTTTCCAGCTTTAGCACGGGGGAGACTTTGGGGGCGAAGGTGTAGACGGGATGGGGGAGGTCATGATCCCGGGGAAGGCACCGGGACGTGGAGGAACGAGCTTTTTCCCTGCCTGGAAGAGCTTGGGACGCTCTCCTGGCACTGGGAGGGGCACAAAGGGAGTGGGGCAGAAGCCGGCCCTTGGTCATTGGGGACGGAGTGGGTGAAACCGGAAGAGTTTGAGAAAATTCACGGCAGTGAGCTGGGGTGGGAACCTGCTGGGAGCCGCGGAGGATTCTGGGGGCCCAGGCAATGGAAGAGAAGGGGTTCTGGGGCTGGTGGGCCGGCTTCAAGCCGAGACACTGAAGATCCCGCCCAAGACACCGCCAGCCGTTCAGTTCTGGCAGAAAGGGCCACAGGACGATAGCTCAGAGCCCCCAGTCCTCGCTGCCAGGAGAACGAGTGCCGGGAGGGGAGCCCCAAGCCCTGGAGAAGGGGAGCCCCAAGCCCCAGAGGAAGGAAGCCCCAAGCCCTGGAGGAGGGGAGCCCCACACCCCGGAGGAGGGAGGCCCAAGCCTTGAACCCTGGACCTCTTGGCCAACGGCAGAGTACTGAGGACTGTGTGTATGTGAGTGGGGCTGGATTTGTTCGTCTGCATTAACTTGATTTTCTCGTACCCACAGGGACGCTCAGTCTCCAGTGGGCCTGCTGCCGATGCATGAGCACCATTGTCTCCGGAGCACTCTGAAGAAAGGCCACGGCTCAGCGAGTGACCGGAGAACGGCCACTTTGCCAACCTGGGAGGTCACATCCAGCACGATCACTGCCCCAGAGCCTCGTCCCAGGGGAGGTCCCAGGACCCAGGACTAAACTGCCTTCTCCTCCAATCATTATATTATTTGTGTTATTATATATATTATATTATGTTCTGTCAGTTTTCCATTGTGTCTGACCCCTTCCCCCCCAATTTGGGCTTTTCTTGACAAAGATACAAAAAGTGGCTCATCATTTCCTTCTTCAGCTTGTTTTACAGATGAGGAAACTGAGGCAAGCAAGGTGACATGACTTGCCCAGAGTCACACCACTAGTAAGTGCCTGAGGCTGAATTTGAACTCATTTCTTCCTGACTCCAAGCTCTGGTTATTGGTAAAAGGTGCTCAGGACTCAGTCCTCCTCCCATGTCAGGCTCATCCCCTTGACCCTGTCTTCTGCCTTAAGTCTAACTGACGTCACTTTCTCTTGGCTCCTCGGTCCCCTTTGCTGGACCCGCATCCAGGCCACACTCACCCAACCGTGGGTGTCCCGGACCTTTCCCCCCCTCCACACCATTCACCCTGGCACGCTCATCCCCCCTTGTGAATTCAAGCATCAGATGGACTCTTGTGCCCCCAAACTCTCTGCTGACCCCCGCTTTTAAATGTCCAACTCCTTTTAGACCTGAAACTCGACGTGGCCCAAACCTGACTCATCGTTCCCCCCAAACCTCCCCTTCTCTATTACTGTGGAGGCTCCCCCTCTTCCCAGTCTGGACTGCTCACTCCCTCACCTGTATCCAACATGGTGCCAGGGGCTTCACGTTGCACCACCTGGCACTGCCCCCCACCCGGGCGTGGGTCCTCACCACCTCACCTGCTTCGTTGTCCTCAGTTTGGGGCACACCAGTGATTGCCTAAAGCTCGGGTCTGATTACATCGTCCCCGGCTCCCGGCAGCCTCCAGGACCCAGCGGGAAATCCTCTCTTTGCCTGTTACAGGCCTTTCTCACGTGGCTTCCTACCTTCTTACACCTTGCTCTCTGTCACATATGGTGTGCCAGTAACGTGGACTTCCTCCCTCCCTGCCTTGAACCCACTAGCCTGAGGCTGGCTTGGCCTCTGGAAGGGTAGGCTTCCTGACTCTGGCTGCCCTTTTGGGGGAGAACAAGGTGGGCAGAGCTAAGCCACTCCCACATTTGCTTCCCCTGCAGTAGGGTCTCCCATGCCCTCCCCATATCACTGCCTTTGCTCCCACTGCTCCGGCAGCCTCCATCCCATCCCAGCCGCCTCATCCTTTAAGCCTCCATCTTGCCAGACCCAGAGCTTGAGGGGCCTTGGACGCCATCCCTCCTCCTCCTCCTCCTCCTCCTCCTCCTCCTCCTCCTCCTCCTCCTCCTGTTGGATGCTGGGGGACAGGCCCCGAGGCATCCCTGGAAGCTGGTGCAGCCTCCCTTTGAAGAGGAGCAAGGACGGAGGCTTTGCTCCTTCTCCCCCTCCCGTCACCCCAGGGATGGGCTGGGGGATGTTCCCAGGGAGATGGGGGGGGGCACCTACACAAGACTGGCTCTGCAGCTTAAATCGCCTCAGGGACACTTTCCCCATCACTTTCTCAAGTCCAGGTGAGGGAGATGGAAAAGAGAGCCCTGCTGGAGAGCCGCCCCCTGAAAACGGAGCCATGGGGCTCTGTGAGCCGGTGTGAGCTGCCTCCAGGCCCCCACGCCAGCCCGGCTGGGGCCTCCTCTTTGGGGCAGGGTAGGGAAAATGGGCCCAGCCCAAGCCTGCCTTTCCTGGGCCTTTGTCACAGACAAAAGACTCTGTGACTCTCAGAAGCCTGACCTCCTCCTCCCCCACATAGAAAGCCAGCTCTCCCCGCTCCTCCCCAGGCTAAGGCCCCAGTTCCCTCCGTCTGGACCGGCAAGGTCTCGGCGGTCCCATTCTTCTTGAACCTGGACGCAGAGTCCTGTCAGAGGTATTTTCCCATTATTCGGAGTGTCTGAGGCAGCCGGTGACACACAGGATGGAACTCAGGAAGTTCTGAGTTTGAATCCAGCCTCAGTCACTTATTTGCCGTGTGATCCTGGGATGGTCACCTCCCACCTCGGTTTGCCCCACTGTAAAATAGGGATAATAGTAGCACCCACCTCCAGAGTTATTGTGGGGATCAGATGAGATAATAATTACATCTATATAATGCACCCAGCACACAGTAGGCATCTTCCTTTCAAAAACAGCCCTCATTGGGGATGACCTTGGCTTCTCGGTCCCCTCTCCTGGGGGAGGACCTGGATAATGATTTCAGGGCTGTTTTAAGGGGGAAAGGGGGTTGGACCCGGTGCACCCTGGGACTTCTCCCATTCCTGACAGTCCCGGCTCTCAGACAGCTGCCTGTTTCCACCTGGAGATTATTCATTATTTTTTCGGTCTTGCTCCACCTGCACCGTAGCTCAGCTCGGCTTTAGCAGGAGAGCGGAGGCCCGGAACGGTGAGCCCAGGTGGTACTGGGCCCGGAGTTTCCATCCCTGCCACCTTCCCTGATCTCCCCTCTCTGCCCTCCGCCAACCCTGCGGACGGCAGGCCCAGATTCAGACCAATGGGCTGCCTTCTTTTTTCCATCTCCCTTCTTTTCTTAGCTGGGATTTCACACTCTCCTCTCCCTGATGTTAACACCCCCACAGCTCATGTTCCGGTCTCCCCACAGCCGGCTTCATTAACATGCCGCTCGCCTCCTTCCCTCAAATCTGGCTGGAAAATGTGACGTCAGCCACGGAGCCAGGAGGAAGCTCCCGGCTCTTCCCCAGGACTTGTTTTAGAAATCAGATTAAGCTCCCCCCGTCAATCCTTGCGCCCCCAGAGAGCTTGGAGCCTTCCCGCTCTACCCAAAGCCCCATCTCGCCCGTCTCTTTGCCTCCCTTTTTATTAGGGATTTGAGTGAAATTTCCTCACTTTCCAAAAGATTAGTGATTTAAGGCGATTTAAACATCGATTCTCCTCTGAGTTTCAGGTGTGAAGGGGCCGGCTCATTGGGCAGGGGCCGAGCCCCGGGTCCTGCTGCCGTGCTGGGGGAAATCCTTCCCTCCCTGGGAGGAGCGGCTGATCTCAGCCTCCTCCGTCTCCAGATTGGGATAACAGATCTAGAAGGCCCCAGTCTCCCATCTCAGAGGTGGATGCCCAAGGGCGTTAGTTCACACCGGCCCAAGCTGGGAGCGTGGAGGGGACGAGCATTGATAAACCAGGTCCGGTGTTAAGTGTTTTACAATATTATATCCCTTGGTCTTTGCAACAACCTGCGAGGTAGGTACTATTATTATCTTCATTTTACAAGTGGGGAAACTGAGGAAGGCAGGTGAAGGGACTTTCCCAGGGGCAGCTGGATCTGAGGTTTTCCCGGTTCCATGAATTCTGTTCACGAGAGCACCTCAGCATTTTCAGTTCACACTAGGCACCTGATGCACATAAGCCCTGTACTAGACCTAAAAAGCCGACTAGTCCCTGCCCTCAGAGAGCTTATGGTCTAGGGGCTGCATAAAGCTTTGGCGGAAGTACGAGGGCGGGCGGGCTCCTCCTGCCACCTTTCTGTGCCCGCTGGTTTTGCTGCACCGCCACCCCTGACGTGCTAACGGCGGCGCCGTTATGGGGTTCCAGGTGTTCTCCACCGTACTTCGCCCTGGAGATCACTGACTGGGGGTTTTTTCTGCTTTGCCCTTCTGTGGGATGGAAATAAGTTCTGTGAATGGCCGCCCTCCCCACACAGGGCTCAGCCGATCCATGCGCAGTGGTTGAGAATGACCCTCGGCACCAGAATCCCCGGGGCCTTTCTGCAAAAACAGCCTTTCTTACAGGCGTCCCTTGTGTCCAGGCCACGGGGCGGGTCCCGGGCGCGCGGACTTCATTTCCGACTATTTTTACCCGCAGATTGCCAAGGAAGCCGTTATCGGAAAATAGAGTCATCCACATAGAGACTAAAAAAGCAAACCCCAAGCTCACGGGTCGGCAGTGAGGAGTCTCTGCTTTGCAGGGAGGCAGATGGAGAAAGGGCGGGCCAAGGGACCTTGCCAGCCAGAGCCCCTTTTCCACATGGCCGTGGCAGAGGCAGCCAGAACTGCCAGTGGATAGCCCGGGCACCTCCCGTCCCCTGCTCAGAGCACCGACTGCCAACCTGGGCAAGGCGACCCTCCCCAGTCTCCACCCCGGGCACGGATGCCGCTTTGTTCCCTCCTTCCTGTCGGGCACTTGGAGCTTTTTACTATCCAACTCACGGCGGCCGACACGGAGATTTCAAGCCCGAGACACGAGAACGACGTCGCTGTGGGCAATGACGACAAGTTTGGATCCATTAGATCGGTGGTTGACCCAAGCCTTCCTCCAAGCCCAGGACCCAAGCCACATCAATTGTGTTGGGGGGGGGGGAGAGGGAGGACTGTTTAAAAACAACATCATTATTATCCCAGCCCGAAGCCATTTCTAAACTGTGAGCAAAATGTTCCTAGTAAATCACCGTGTCTGGCCACGGTCTCCGCCGAGAGGCAGGGCCGAAGGAGAGCTCCCAGCTGCCCTGCTCCCAGTGACTCCCTTCCACTACATGTCCCCACCGAGAAAGGTGCCCGCCGCAGCCCGGGCCATCCCACAGCCGGAGCTCTGAGCCTCGTGCACCAAATGAGGGTCATCCGTGCCAGTGGGCAAACCCTGGCCGACCGGGAAAGGTAACTGTCGCCTGGGACAGAGCAGACAAGATCTAGAAGGGCAGAGGGAAAACCAGCTGGGTGACAGGAGAAAGTAGCAGGGTTACTGTGGGGAAAGGCCGGCTCCCCACTGGGCCCAAACCAGGAGGCGTCTGTCACCTGGAGGGAGTCGAGGCCGTCCCGAGGCAAGCAACTGCTGCTTCCCGGACGACGGCCCACGGCATGGGCCATCGTGGGCCCTGGGATGGGTGAGGCTGCCTGATTTAGCCATTTGGCCAGGGGAGGCTGGGGGAGGCCCAGGGGTATTCGAAGGCGGGCTACGGGGCAAAGGGCTTTGGGTCCAGAGGAAGAGTCAAACTCCACTGCTGGTCGGGTCCCTCCCGTCCCTAGAAGGGCTCAGTTTCCTCCTCTGTCAGTTGGGAGAGCTACACTGGATGGCTTCCAAGGCCCTTTCCAGCTCTCGATCCATAATCCATAAAATCACAGCTCCCTGAGAGGGTAACAGAAGGAGAACGGTCGGGGACCAAATGGCCTTGAAGGCCAACATCTCCCCCTCTTCTCCCGTTTACAGAACTGTCCCTCGCAGCCGGTCGATGAGACTGATGTACGGGGAAATGAGAGGAGGCCCTTGTGCAGACCCTGGAGACCCGGCCCCCGAGAAATTTCTATGTGTGTGTCTGGGGAGAGTCTCTAAAGCGGTGTGAGAGGGCGGAGCCAAGATGGCGAATTGCGGACAGCTTTCTCTGTGAACTCTCGGGACATTCCCTCAAACCCAGACAAAGTAAGCCTTCCAACTGGTTTCTGAGTGAGAGCACCTCCAAGCATTCGGACTACAACGCACTTCTAGCAAAGATCTACCGTGAAAGAACTCCGGAGAAGGTTAGCCTCAGGGGAAATCGGCTGCTGGTCGAGATCAGACTCCAGCCTGGGCGGAAGTCAGGGCTGCGATAGAGGGGCGGATTTTGGGCACCCAGGAAGGCCCTGGAAGACGCCTGGGCCACTTTGCTCTGCTTGTGGGCAGGTGCTTTGGCAGATCTGCCTTTGGAAAAGGGTGGATCAAGACCAGCAGAAAACGTGGTCCTAGTGCGAATCTAGCCCGACCAGCCTCAGACCGGAAGTCAACTCGGCAAACTGCCCCAGGGCAAATACAAATCGTTGCAGTTTTCTCTGGTTTTGACCAATATCCCAACTTTAAATCATGAGCAAGAAGCAGAAGAGAGCTCTCACCATAGAAAGCTTTTACGGAGAAAAAATAGAACAGTCCCCAGATCCTGACATTATGAAAACAATCCCAGATGAAGCCACAAAGGCAGACTTAAGTTGGTCTCCCTTTCAGAAGGCTTACCTGGATGATTGCATTAAGAACCTCAAAAGAGAGCTAGAAGAAGAATGGGGAAATAAATTGAGATCAGGGCAACAGAAATATCAAAAACTGGGAAATAGGACTGGTGAATTGGAAAAAGAAAACAGTTCACTGAAAAACAAAATTGGTGAATTGGAAAAAATCACCAATTCACTGGAAAATAAAAATGGTGAACTGAAAATCAAAATTGGTGAATTGGAAAAAGACAACAATTCACTGAAAAACAAAATTGGTGAATTGGAAAAAGACAACAACTCACTGAAAAATAAAACTGGCAAAATGGAAAAAGAATGCATTGAATCCAGAAATTCAATTGGCCAGCTACAAAAGGAGCTAAAAAAGATAACTGAAGGAAATAATACTTTAAAAATTAAAATTGAACAAATAGAAGTAAATGACTCAAAAAGACTTCAAGAATTAGTTAAACAAAAACAAAAAAATGAAAAAATAGAAGAAAATATGAAATATCTCCTAGGAAAAACAACTGACTTGGAAAACAGATCCAGGAGAGACAATTTAAGGATTATCGGACTCCCTGAAAGCCACGATGAAAAAAAGAACCTGGATGCTATCTTCCAGGAAATCATGAAAGAGAATTGCCCTGATGTTTTAGAATCAGAAGGCAAAATTGGCATTGAAAGAATTCACCGATCACCTCCAGAAAGAGACCCCAAAATTAAAACCCCAAGGAATATCGTGGCCAAATTTCAGGACTGTCGCACCAAGGAAAAGATATTGCAAGCAGCTAGAAAGAAACAGTTCAAATACCGAGGAACTGTCATTAGAATTACACAGGATCTGTCAGCTTCCACATTGAAGGACCGAAGGGCCTGGAACCAAATATTCCGAAAGGCAAAACAACTTGGATTACAGCCAAGAATAAGCTATCCAGCTAGAATGAGCATCATCTTCCAGGGAAGAAGATGGTCATTCAATGATACAGGAGAATTTCATCTATTTCTAATGAAAAGACCAGATCTGAACAAAAAATTTGACCTCCAAATAGAGAACTCAAGAGAAACATAAAAAGGTAAAAAG
>JAJPUD010024786.1:0-18332 GCA_023553655.1 Myrmecobius fasciatus
GCATAATATAGGCATGGTTATCTGAGGGAGATTATGTAGGGCAGTAAGAAGAGATGAAATTAGAGATATAGGCCTTAAATGTTACATTAAAGAATTTTAATTAGGTATGTTTAGTAGTAGAAGAACTGATATAGTTTCTTAAGCAGAAGAACAGTGTGAATGAAATGTGATTGAAGATTACTCTGAAAGTTGTGATGTGGTTGAAGGTTACTCTGAAAGTTATGTGTAGTAAGAGTTGAAATAAGGAGGAGCTAAAAGCAGAACAAATAAATAAGGAACCATTTGTCATGTACAAGAGAGAGAACATGATAGAAAGAACTCTGGATTTAGAAACAGAATCCTGAATCCTGGCTCTTCTACTTACCTTTGTGACTTTGGGAAAGGAATTTAACTCAGTTTCCTCATCTATAAAATAAGAGAATTGAAGTCAATGTCCTTTGAGGGCCATTCCAAGGATAAATTCTCTGATGCTATGTGATAATGATAACCTCTAAGGTTTTTTCTAGTTTTAAATTCTAGAACCACATAGACCTGTAACCAAACTGATGGCAACAGAAAAAAAGAGAGGAAGGGATCTTCCCCCCTCCCCCAAATTACTTCTCTCCTCGCACTTTTAAACTCCACCATCACTCTCAGGACCCTATTTTTTGTTGTATCTACTTATTTGTGCCATTGATCTTCAGGAAGATGAGAAACAAAAGCAGTTATTAGGTAAGCAGGATAATCCCATTTAACAAAAAGGTTTTGCTCCACATTCCTGTATGTTTTATGGTTTTTTAATCTATAAAGTGTGTCAGAGGGAGTAACAGCCTTCTACTCAAAAAACTATTTAGTTGTTTGACAATAAGGGAATTTTCTCAGACTGCTGGGTTAATATAATCCAAAATCAGCTCTGTTTACAAGAGTTATCAGTGGTAGGGTAGTAATATTATAGATAAGGCCCAAAGGATATGATTCCCAAAAAGCTATACCGTAAAATCATCATGGTCTAGGAGAGTCAAGTATATTCTTTTTTTGAACGTCTATTAATTCAATAGTCAATATATCCAGGTTATATGAAAACTAACTTATGCTATTCTAATTCACCAGAACCAATTTGTAACCATACTAGTTTATTTATTTATCAATAGAATAGGTATTTTTCTAGTTCTAATATTAACAATTATTATCATTAATAATAATAATAATATCCTATTTAGAGACATATCCTCCTATATAAAGGATAACTTTCTTGGTACTCAGGTACTTGATAACCAATTAGTAATTATTGATTGATAAGCATGAAATCAAAACAAAGAGAATTATAATGCTTTGAGAGAGATTTTCTATAGGACAGGGTAAAAATTAATTAAATTCTGTAGAGAATATATTTCTAGTGACTAGAATTGTAGATACAGTTTCTTTTGTCCTTGAAGAGTGCTGTATAAATACCAAAAAAAACTCTTTCTTGCCAGCTCCTCCTTGTATATACTCCATACTAAATATTCTAAATTGTACATGTCATATATAATAATACCCATCCTCATTTTGACATATTTTCATAACTGATTACAATTCCAGTGTTATAGGTTATTTTCCAAAAAAAAATAATTTAAGGTTAGTTTGTTTTCAAATAACAAAGAAGAAGATACCTAAGCTTACCAGAAACAACAAATCTCTAAATCCCACTCTAGAATGTTCCTGTAATGAAGCAATCCTTTTTAGGGTTTGTGCTTTATGGGAAACCTCAATCAACAGTAGGCACTGCTCCCTGAAATCAAATATCTTTCATTTTAATCTTTGATTCAAAATCTCTTCTACATCCTGAAGAGCATTTTCTGTTTGGGCTGGTAATCACCCATCCACATCCTATAGGTAAAAATGCATATCACTTGTATGTCATGGTGTCACCTCCCTGATGTCATAGACTTCTTCAAGAACTAAGGAAACAACAATAGGTGACAACACATCATGGCATTACTTGCATTACTTTTGGATTGTTCTGTTTTTCCTACCATCCTCTCCTTCCTCAGGCACCTTCATTCCTTCACCTTTTTCAGCTTTCTTTTGTGTGTTTTGTTTTTACCTATTAGATTATAAACTTCTTGAGGACAGGACTATATATGTATATACTTGTACATATACACACATATATGTATGCATGTATGTGCACATTTGTATTTATATCCCCAACGTTTAGCATAGGGCTTGGCACATAATGGGGCCTTAATAATAGAAACAGTTTACTATGATCTATTGACAATGAGTTTGGAACTTTCATTAGTTAAGAGAAGAATACAATTTCCTTAGCAAAGAAAAAATACAAACACAATTAGAACCAATGCTTCCCAACCTAAAGGGGAACACAACAGCCTAAGTCCTCAGAAACCTGTTATCATTCTACCTAGATTCTAGATAACTAGTATGGGGCAGGAGGAGGCACAGAAAACACATTGAAGTACCTAATGTATGTCAGGTACTGTACTAAGCACATTAAAGTAAATATTAGATAAGTATTCTAAATATTGATCAAGAATAAGATTCTGATTATTATGAAATAATAAAAATTATTTCAGTAATAAAATCCCTATGCCTTCCTACCTGTAGCTGCTTATCTAAGCCTTCTTTTTTATTTTTATTTTTCCCCAGTTACACATAAAAAATTTTTTTGTTGTTATGTATGTACATACAATTTTTTAAAATATATTTTCTCATGAATCACGTTGGGAGAGAAAAAATCAGAACAAAAGGGAAAAATCACAAGAGAAAGAAAAACAGAAGAAAAAGTGAACATAGCATGTGTTGTTTACATTCAGTCTCCATTGTTTTCTCTCTGGATGCAGATAGTGTTTTCCATCCAAAGTTTATTGAGATTGACTTGGATCACTGAACCTCTGAGAAGAACTAATTCTTTATAGTTGATCATCACATAATTTTTCTGTTACTGCGTATAATGTATTCCTGGTTCTATTTGTTTCATTCAACATCAGTTTGTGTAAATTTCTCCAGGCCTTTCTAAAATCAGCTTATTTATTTTTTATAGAACAATAATATTCCACTACTTTTATATACCATAACTTATTCAGCTTTTCCCCAATTGATGGGTTCATTTTCCAATTGTTTGCCACCACAAAAAGAGCTGCTACAAACTTTTTTACACATGTGGGTCCTTTTCCCTCCTTTATGTTTTCTTTGAGATACAGACCCAATAATGGCACTGCTGGATCAAAGGGTATGGACAGCTTTATAGCCCTTTGGGCATAGTTCTGGATTACTTTCCAGAATGGTTGGATCAAATCACAACTTCACAAACAATTCATTAGTGCCCAGTTTTCCCACATCCCCTCCAACATTATTATCTTTACTGTCATTTTAGCCAATCTGAGAGATGTGTAGTAGTACCTCAAAGTTGTTTTAATTTGCATTTCCCTAATCAGTAGTAATTTAGACTTCATGTGGAAATCCTCCTTTTTTTTTTTTTTTCCAAGGTCCAGGAGTAAGTTCAGCCTGTTTCACTGCAAACTTCTGTAGCCACTTCCTTCACTAATTTACTGCATCCCACACAGTCTCTATTGTAATGCTGGAGAAACTGAGGCAGTATAGAGATTAGAAATATTTAATAGTTTATTGATAGTAATGGAGAGATAAGACTAGCTGGCTGAATAGGACTATTGTCTCAAAATATTCAGCACTCCAGTGAGGGGCTCTAAAAACTCTTATAGGGCTCTGGCGCTCAAGGAAACAAAGGCAGAAAGAGGGATAGAGCACTGTAAGATAGAAGTTCCAGGAAAGGACTATAAATTTAGTTCTGACAGATATGGAGGAAGGATCATAAATTCTGATAAGTTTGGGAAGAAGCTAGGAGCCACTGAGCCTGGGGCCATAAAGATAAGGGGTATGTCTAGATATGAGATAGACCATCTGGAGGTTTTATGACTCTTTGGAATGCCACTGGCCATAACTTTGCAGCCCCAATTATCTCAGTCCTAATGGCCAGGAAGGGGGGTGGGGGTTTGCTACCAAGGCTAAACAATTAAGGAAAACTGAGACAGAATGATTGAGGGAAACTGAGACAGGGGAACTGTGGCACAATACTACTATTTACTTGGTCTACATTAAGGCAAAATGATACTTTCTGTGGTTATCTTTTCATGTTTATGTTCCACCTCTTCAGCCAGCCTATCAGTCCCATGAGGCCAAGAATTGTATATTACCAACATTTAGAAGATTTCTTTGTACATAATAAGACATGGATAAATACTTGTTGATGATATAGACAATGCTTCTATGTTATTGATGATGATGATTGTGAGGAAAAGCAGAATGGGAAACAAGCTGTGGCATTTATGTTTTTCTGATGTTTTCTTTGATTTTGAAACACTTTAACTGATTAAATATTTTCTAATATGACTAATTTGTAAAATCTAAAAGTTTTGTTGTGATTTATAATTAAAATATGCTTAAATATTTTTACTTTTATTTGATTTTTACCTACATCTTTCTGTCCTATGGAAAACAAAAGTTAAAGAGTTTACCAATTTAACACTTTGTATTAAATTACAAATTTGCCTGGAAGTGGGCTTTTATAAAACTATTACCTAAGTCTTATAGGATGTAATTAAATAAGTGAAAGTAGCCCTTAGGGACTTCTTGCTTCAAAATGAAATTTTAGAATCAGAGTGCCTGTAACCTTTACTGAAACTGTGTCTAAAATGCTGCTTGTAATTTCCACAAGCTAATCAGATTTACATTGAAAAGGCTATTCACACTTGTTGATATAAATCTATATTGTACATCTCCCCAAGGAAAATGAGTGATACTAAAGTTCTATGAGAACAAAATATTTTTAAAGACCATATTGTATGATAAAAAATGGGGTAGAATTTATCATTAAAGAAGTCAAGATCAGATTTTTCACTCTTAAGTATGGAAGTGCCTCTAATAGAAATTCATAACTTAGTAATCCTTATAATTATGAAATGCAGCTACAACAGACTTATTTTGCTTTTCTATTGTTAATTATGGAAGAACTTAGAATGGAAATCAACAGAAATCACACTATATTCAATGATAGAAAGAGAAGCAAATAAACTGGATCCAAAAACTAATTTTCAAATCTGCGATATGACCTTTTCTTTGTGTAAAGTTGATCAACTGCTTCTCCTACATTTCATTTCAAGAAACATTTAATGAGTGCCTGTTATGTTTCAGGGACTATATACTTTCAATACAAAAACAAACAATTCCCACCCCCCCAAAAAATTGTTTCTATTCTCAAGGCAACTAGGTGATGTAATGGATGACATACTATGACTGGAATCATGAAGATCTAAGTTGAAAAAGATTGACCTGTGGAAATCACTCTTAGTTTCCCAAATAGTGATAATAATAGCACTTGCCCACCAATATTTGCTGTGAGAAAGGGAAGGAAACAAGCATTTGTTAAGCACTTAGTATGTGCTTGGCATTACATTAAACACTTAATAAATATTATCTCATTTATTTCTCAAATCAATCTTGGGAGAGAGGTGTTATCATTTCTCCCATTTTTATAGTTGATGAAAATGAGGCAGTAAGAGATTGAGTGACTTGCCCACAGTCACAAAAGAAATATCTGAAGCTCAATTTGAACTTAGATTTTCCTGGTTCTAGTCCAGCACACTAACCACTGCACTATCTAGTAAGATGTCAACAATATGCTAGCATAGTGATTGGCACATGATAAATCCTTAATAAATGCTTATTTTCTTACTACCTATTTACTTTCCTTAAAAGAGCGTCAATTCTACCAGGAAGAAACAATATATATGGAGAAAAATATACAAAAAATACAGAGCTTATAAATCTCAGGCATGTTCTAAAATCCAATAGCCCAAAATAGTGACAGCTATCTTAAATTTTCCATATTCTGAGTTTAAAATTCTGATCAATAAAATGATTATGATTCTAGAAGCATGCTACCCACCTGATAGCAAAGACATCAATGGACTCAAATTACAAAAAGATATTCTTGGACTAAGATAATGTAAGAATTTGTTTTGTTTGTCAAGGGTTATATTTTCCTTTTTTTCTTAATTAGAAGGGATGGGTGGTGGAGCAAGAAAGGATCTAGGGACAAGAGATGACATTCACCAACTCTTTAGTAAAAAGTTCTTCCTCTCAAATGTTTTCAAGCAGTATTTGTTGCATAATGGCTGCAAAAACAGTATCGTGGACTAATGGGAGTAATCTTTTTTTTCTTTTTTCTTTTTTTTTTTTTTTACTAACTAAGTACTAATTTTTACTAACTGTTAGTAAAATAAGACTATTCTGCATTAGTCTTAGAAGAAATGCCTAAAATAACAAGTCCAGAAGAAAATGGCCTCGGTTGTTAACTATTTCTTAAGATGAATAAAAAAGTAGCCACAGAACTTGGATTATATCACCATAACTGTTAGAGAATATTTGAAAATGTGTGCCTCATATTTTTAAGAAGTTACTATCTTAAACATTTCCAAGTCTATAATTGTTCTCTATGGTTGACGGTATTTTTGGGAGATTGGTGGCAGTCCCTTTTCTTCTCCCTTTTCCTCAAAATTAGAAAATAATAGAAGAAGGGTTAGAAGGAATCAAAGATAAGCAAAATAGCTTTGAGAGCTATATATTAAATTTATTATATACTTAAAAAATAACCATATAATAGAATCTCAGTATTTTGTACAAGCTTCTGTTTCATAGCTATATGGAAAAGTTTATTTTAATTATTCTTAAATTGAGAATAAAAATTAAAATTTTTAAAGGGTCAACTTCCTATTTTACTCAGAGTTTCCAACAAAGTTCTAAAATGTAGACTAACTATAATAAAAAGACTTGGGCCTTCTACCAGTCAGTATGTTTACAAATTAATTCTCAAATTATGGGCAGGTATTTTTGTTTTGTTTTGTTTTGTTTTGTTTTGTTTTAACTTTGATGCTATTCCCTCTCCCAAACTCAGTGCTACAGCCAAATTGGCCTCTATATTATGAACAGAGGACTGTCTTAAATTCTTGGAATGTACTCCATTTTTACCTTCTCCCTAACCAAGTCTTCATCTTGTAAAATGTAACTCAAGTACCATCTTGAACATGAAACTTTTCCTGATAGACACAAATGCCAGTAGTCATTCTTTCCCAAGCTAATTTATATTTAATTACTTTGTACATATTTATGTAGATTCACATATTTATATAGATTATGTTGTGCATAAAATTATATATATGTACATATATATATATCAGTAGTCTTCTCTATTAGAAAGTAAGCTCTTACAAATAAATATCATGATAGTCTTTATCCTTTCATACCCAACACTTAACACTGTGTTTGACTCATAATAGATTGTTAAGAAATACTTAATGATTGACAGATGCTCCCTGATGGGTCAAAATAGGTCTTTAATCATTGACCCAAATTCTGTGTTCCATATTTGCATTTTATTCAGAATGTACAGAAATGACTTGGCAGGTATGTGGAAATAAAAATAAAGCTGAGAAAAATAGAATAACAGAATTCATCTGGAAGAACACAAGCTCCAGAATATGAAGGGAATCCATGAAAAAAAATTGTGAAAGAAAGTAGTCTAGCATTACCAGATCTCAAACTATATTAAAAAGAAGCAATTATCAAAATAATCTGATACTGGCTAAGAAATGAGTAGTGGATCAATGAAATAGATTGGGTATAAATTACATTTTTAGTAAATAGCCATAGTGATCTAGTACATGATAAATTCAAAGATCCAAACTTTTAGAACACAAACTCATATCTGACAAACACTTCTGGGAAAACCATAAAACAAAATGGCAGAAACTAAGTAGACAAACATCTCACACAGTGTAGCAAGATAAGATCAAAATGGGTACATGATTTACATATAAAAAGTGATACCACAAGCAATTTAAGAGAGCATGGAATAGTTTATCTGTAAGATTTATGGATAAGGGAAGAATTTAGGACCAAAAAAAGATGCAAAATAGATAATTTTGATGATATAAAATTAAAGTTTTTCACAAACAAAACCAATGCAACCAAAATTATTAGGAAAGGAAAAAACCGGGGGGAGCAGTTAATTTGCAGCCTATATTTCTAATAAAGGTCTCATTTCTCAAACACAGAAAAAATTGAATCAAATTTATAAAAATGCAAATCATTCCCCAATTAACAAATGGCCAAAGAATATGAATAAGCAGTTTTCAGATAAAGAAATCAAAAAAACCTATTTGTAGGCATATGAAAAAATGCTCTAAATCACTACTGATTAGACAAACACAAAATAAAACAGCTTTGTGGTACAACCTCATACCTATCAGTGTGGCTAATATGACAAAAAAAAAAGGAAAATGTGGGATACTGGAAAGTGTATGGGAAAACTGGGACACTAATGTACTATTGTTGGAATTGTGAATTGATACAACTATTCTGGAAAACAATTTGGAACTATGACCAAAGGTTTATAAGATGGTGCATACCCTTTGATGCAGCAATACCCAATAGGCTAATATCCCAAAAACATCCAAAAAAGGGAAAATAGCCTATTTGTACAAAAATAAAAAAAAAATCAAAGGAATGTCCATCAATTGGGGAATGGCTAAACAAAAGCTGAAGTCTATGAATATAATGGAATATTATTGTGTTGTAAGAAATGACAAGCAGAATTATTTTAGAATAATTTGAAAAGACTTACGTGAACTGATGCATGGTGAAGTGAACAGAACCAGGAGAAAGTTGTATCTAGTAATAGCAATATTATTTAATGAATTGTGGAGGACTTAGCTTATTCTCAGCAATACAATGATTCATACAATGAAGCATACTACCTGCCTCCAAGAAAAGAAGTGACATGATCGAACAGATTGGAGCATGATATTTTTCAGAAGCTTTAATTTTCTTTATTCAAGTCTTATTGTAAAAAAAATTGGAAATATTTTATGTAACTGCAAAAAAATAAAAATAAAGCTAGACAATAAAAGAAGGGGGACTCACATTTTAAATTTATGGATTTTAAGAAGGAATTTCAATAAAAAACTTTTCACAAGCCAATGCCACTCACTCTTAATCTTGCCATAACCCACAAATGAGCTATGTTCATAAACTCTGAAATTTTCTTATCTTATCACAATCTCAAATGGGGTTTGTTTCTTCATCCATACCATGACCTCCAAACAGTACCTCAGTTCTCAAATCAACATCCACACACTAAATATGCCATTGTCCCATCACCATCCTGACTCCTTGGTCAACTCCAGACTATCTTGTTGAGTTCTTTGCTTCAAACTGTTTTTCAAGTGCTAGTCATGGAATGATGTAGTGAGAAGATTGGATCTTGAGTCAGGGGGTTTGGGTTCAATTCTGGACCCTGTTATTTGCTCCTTGTGAGATCATGGGCAAATAATTTAATCTACTGGCCTTCAGTTCTTCATCTGTAAAATAAAGAATTTGAATTTTATCATCTATAATATCCATTTATGCTCTAAAACTATGATTATATGATCTTATGGACCATTCACACACTCAGATACAGTTCCTTCACTGCCTAGTTACTTTGTCAGTCTTGCAAAATTAACTGGCCCATAAAGTAATAAAACTTATGTGTCTTGTGCCATTGAAATAGTACTCAATAGATATGCATATACAGAAGCAATATAGCAAATAATGGCAAATGGGGAGGATATTCTAGACTAAGTGGTCTACAACCTTAAACATAAGCCATCAGAGTGAGGTAACATTCATCCAATAATTCTAAAAAATTTCATGAGTAAGATGGTTGCTTAGAATATGTAACCCTAGAAAAGACTGACAACTATAAACTAATGTCATTCACTTTCATAGCTTGCAAATTTTTGGAACCAGAATTTAGGATAGAAGTAATAAATATTTATTCAAACATAATCAAGTGCAAAAAAACAAGCTTTATAAGGGGGGAAGCATGTATAACTATCCTTCTAGGGTACATTGAATAGGTCAATCAGTATGCAAAGGAGAAATTGTGAACATAATTTAATCTGGTATCAGTGACAGAAACAGCACATTTAGCTAACTGGATCACTATTCTAACCCAGCATAGCATTTCTTATGTTGTTATTGTTATTTTTAAATTACTTAAAGTGCCATTGAAATTAAATTAAGTGAAATATGGTAAGTAAGAAAATTATGTCTAACACACTGATTGTATGTTAAATATTTTCACATGAAACATTGTGGAATTCTGTATACCTTTTAAATTCTTATTTCACATTATTTTGAATGAAAGATTATTAGTATAATTTTCCATTCATAGACAATATATCTTCCTTTTGTAGTAGAGATAATTCTGGGCTCTTCAAAACTAAACCAGTATAGCACAATATTGTCAGGTTCTATCAATAGCTAAGATTTTGAATAGAAGCCCATGTGTATGTTTAGAGTCAAAGAATCAGCCCAGCTAAGGCTAAACCTGAAAAGGCTCATCAGCAAAAGGTTGGTCACTAGGTAATGAATTTGTCTGTCTGTCTATCTATTGATTAATCTAGGTCAGTCAGTTAATAAGACTACTGGGGAGCAAGCTCTATCTTAAGTACTAGAGGGATACCAAAAACAAAACAAAACAAAACAAAACAAAACAAGAAACAAACAAAAAGAAAAAACCCAACAAGGCAAAAGACAGTTCCTGCCCTTGACAATTAAGAGGACAAAACAAGCAAACAAATATAGAAAAAGAGCCAAACAAGCTATGTATAGGATAAATAGGTGGTTGTTTGTCCTTCTTTCTTGGAGATAATCATGACATCAGGGAGGTGATGCCATGACATACAAGTGAATTGGATTTAAGTGAAAGAGGGCTGTGCAAGGTCACCTGCCTCACTTTCTCCTGCAGAGCCATCTGGATCCAGTGACCAGAGATATATCAGGACAGGAGTGGGGTAGGAGAATAAACAGGAAATAACTGAAAGAGGGAAGGGACTATATTGAGAGAGGGTGGGAAAAGTTTATTAAAACTGGAATTTTAGGTGGGACTTGAAGGAAGCTGGGAAGTCAGGAGGCCAAAATGAGGGAGGAGAACATTGCAGGCATAGAGGACAGCCAGAGAAAAGGCCTGAAGCCAAGAGATACATGTCTAGGTTGGTAAATCACAAGAATGCCAGTGCTACCAGCACAACCGAGGAGGAGAGTAAGATATAAGAAGAATGGAAAGATGGGAGGAGGGAGCCAGGTTGTGAAAGGCTTTGAACATTAAACAAAGGAGTTTGCATTTCATACCAAACAATAGGGAGCCACTGGTGTTTATTGAATTAGGAAGTGACATAATTGGACCAATGCTTTAGGAAAATCATTTTGATGGTAGAATAGAGGAAAGATAAGTGTGAAAGAGGAAATTGTAGCAGGAAGACCCACTAATAGGTAACTGGAATACTCCCAGTGTAAGGTGAGGAAGGCATGAGCTAGAGTGTGGGTAGCCTCAAAGGGAAGAAGGGGTTGGTTGCACAATAAACAATGGCAAGGGATTAAATCAGGGGTGGGGGGGCTTAGGGATGTAAAGAGCTGCCCATAAGAACTAAATGAAGCCCTAGATAGTAAGAGGCAACTTTAAAGAGGAGAGGGCTTATAAAAGAAAGACAAATTCCATTGTGAACGTGTTGAGTTTAAGATGTCTACTGGACAACTAGTTCATGATGTCTCAATGACAGAGAAGTAAGACTGGTGATCAGCAGTAAAGTTAGGACCAAGTGAAAAGATCTGAAAAACCATTAGCAAAGAGATAATCAAATCTAAGAGAATGAATGAGACCACCAAGTAAAATATTATAGAGAAAGAGAGAGGAGGGCCTAGGACAGAGACTTGCGCACATGACCTGGATGAGGATCCAACAAAGGAGACCAAAAACAGCATCCTGATATGGCTATATAGGCATAGCAACAAATGAAGATCATCTATTAAGGTCTGTTCAGTTCTCTCTTAGATAAAGGGAAGACCCACATTGATGAAATAATATATTCTTGAAGTACTAAACTATTTAAGATAACTGCACTTTCCTGTAATTTCTTTATTATTGTTAATGTCAGATAACAATTAAAATCTTTCATGTTATTATTTCAAGGTACTTATTTCAAGATTCTTTCCAAATAATACTTTACTATGTAAACAATCAAGAATCAATCCAAATGCCTGTGAAATGAAACAATATATTTTTAGAACACTTCATGAAAGTAGAGTTCATAGTGCTTCAGAAAACAAATTACATAAGTAATCAAACCAATTTTAAAAATGTAAAAGGGCATTAATGATTACTTCTTAAAATACAAATGATAACTTTTAATTATCTAAATACATCAGTTCACAAAACAAACTAATACTTTGTGGCATATTTCAATAATAAAAGGTTAGAAAACTTATGAAAAAAGAGGTTATCAAAGACCTCCAATAGAACACCGTGACATACAATTAAGGGAAGATAGTCTTTTGCTTTTATACAGATAAAACATTAAAATTAGAAAGAAAACTCAAGATGATTAGAATATAGATTCTCAAGACAAAGGAAGACCTTTTAAATTTTACTTAATATTTTTTAAAAAGGTTGAAATCAAGAAACCTCTATTATAAATAGGTCATCTGATGAATTATAAGCATAAAATAACAATTAGAAATGAGATAATGATGTGCCCCAAAAACCTTGTTAATTATAGCTCATAAACATTTTCAAAGGTCAAATGAGAACTCTTTTAGCAAAGGCTTTTCCTACGTAGTGAAGGATATTTTTCATTAATTTGGCTTAATTCTGCAAAGGTGGTCTTATGTTTTGGTTATTAGGAAGCTGCTTACAGCATCTCTAGTTTAATAGCTAAATTAAGCCAATAAAAATAACTTAATAAAAACATAAGTACAAAAGATGCAATGAAACAAAATTTAAATCAACACTTCCCTATGCTCCAATTTTTATACTGCTTAATTTTTTTTAACAACTTTGATATAAAAAAGGTATTTGTTTCTTGTCTAAGCTCTTAAATTAGGCAGAAACCATGTATGTTGAAGATTTATTCTGGTACATAGTATACCACCCTATATAGAGGACATTTATTAAACACTTTGTCAATCAAAATACAATTCTAAGCATAACATAGCTTTTACTAAAATGCTTACATTTTAAAAGCAAAATTAAGCTAATTTAAATGAGTTTTTAAAAGGTTTATGAGATCCATGCAGACAGGGATTGTCTCATTTTGGGTTTTGTATTCCTAAATTAGCATAGAACCTTGCATATAATAGTACCTTAATAAACATTTATGAAATTGAATTGAAAATTTGTCCTATTTGCTAATAGGGACAAAATTCATCACTTAATTTTCATGAAAGTATTTACTAAATAATATTCTTATATTCCTGGACTTATGCTACTAGATTTAAATGTTAGGGAATGAATCATAAATATTTCTTGCCCTTCAGGACTTTGCCTGTCAATTAATTGCCTTTTTTTTCTGTTAAACAAAACACAGATATATATATATTTTTTGTTTCATAAAACCTAAAACACTTTCATCCTCAAAATTAGTTTTGGATGATAAAAAACAGAGGATTACCATATAATAGTAAACTATATTACCTGTTCAAGGTTACATAAAAACTCAGTTGCAGAACCAGTATTAGAATGCATTTCACCTGAATGTCTACTATGTTTCCTGCTGTATACAAATTAAAACATACTGCCCATATAGTAAGCTTGGAAATTTGATAATCTGTAGTCTTGTCTTTCTATCTTCTTTTTCTTAAAGCCTTTATTTACTATAAAATTGCATTGCTTATCTTACATTTCTTCTTTAGTTATTTACATCTTAGTATAGTTTCATCATCTGTAAAATGAGTGGGTTATACTGAAGGAACTCTCTAAAGGTTTTTTCCAACTTGGAGAATTTATGAGGCTTTCATCAACAACCACTAGGTCCTAAAAAGTACAGAGAAAGGTTGTTGGATTTTATCACTTAGACTATTGTTTCTAGGCAAGAAAATTAGGCTTAAGTTTTAGAGTTGGAATTTTAAATCAAGTTTTCCTGAATCTAAATATTTTTCATTACATCATGAAGCTTCTCATTTCAAGAAGTTTTTTTTCTTCAATAGTATTTTTGTTTTTTAGCTATATGTAAAGCTAGTTTTTAACCTTCATTTTTGAAAGATTTTGTGTTCCAATTTTTTTCTCCCTCCCTCTCTTATCTCCTCCTTACCCAAGATAGCAAACAATCAGAACATTTTTTTGAGGAAAAAAAAAGATTTTATTTGTTTTAATTAGCCAAGGTCTTCTCATCTCCCTATCCCACTGCACCCCTCAAAAGAGAACACACACACACACATACACATACTATTGAGGATATATAGTTTGTAAAAACAATTTTCCACATCAGATATGTTCCAAAAAAAATTATCTCATTCATCAGAGTCCTTCACCTCTCTATCAGGAGGTAGGTAGTCAGATTCATCAGTAATCTTCTATTTAGTCATTACACTGATAAGAGTTCAATACAATTGTATTTTGTCACATTTATATAATATAACTTGTTCAGGAATTTCCAAATTATAGGCATTTTCTCATATTCCCATCTTTTGACACCTCAAAAATAGCTATAAGTATTATGTAACTTTCAAGTTTGTTTTGCATAGGACTGATTCAATTCCCTCCCTCTTTCTCACCTTTCCCCCTTATTTCCTTGTTGAACAAAATAGATTTTTGAATTCAAGTATATGTGTATGTCTTCCTTCTTTTGATCAGTTCAGAATAGAGTAAGAAGTAAGTGTTGATTGCTCCTCTTACCCTCTATTTATTTATATGTGTCCACTTTGATGCCCTAATTTAGGAGATAATTTTCCTATTCTTTCTTTTCCTTTAATCTGTAAAGTACTCTCTCCATTCTTTTTATTAAGATCATCAGGTATAACAGAATCATTCCCCAAACCTTGTGTAATTAAAGTCCCGCTATGAATCCTGATGACATTGGTGTTCAAATGGGACAGATAAACTCCCTGTATTTGAATGTAAGCAGTTTATTTTTGTTTATTCTTTTCTCCTTGTTCATTCATATTTACCTTTTCTATGTATCTTGTGAACTTCAAAATTGCTAGGCAGCTTTGTTCTTTTCATCAGAGATACTTGGAAGTTTTCTATTTCATTAGAGGTCCATTTTTTTTTCCTTCTAAGAAAATATTCAGTTTTGCTGGGTATTCTTGGCCGTAAGCCCATATTCTTTACCTTTTCAAATATTGTATTCCAAGTTTTCTACTGCTTTATAGGGGTGACTAATTGAACTATGTGAGCACCAGAAATTTTTTGTTTTGTTTTTTGCTGAGGCAATTGGGGTTAAGTGGCTTGCCCAGGGTCACACAGGTCCTCCTGACTTCAGGGCTGGTTCTCTATTCACTGAGCCACCTAGCCACCCTCAAAAAAAATTTTTTTTAAAGATTTCTTGAAATACAATATCTAACATTTTTCTAGTCATAGTGCTCACATAGTTCAATTATTCTTAATTTTTTTGCTTCTTCAATCTGTTATTTTTGATGTGAGATACTTTAGATTTCCTTCCACTTTTTTCAGTCTTTTGAGTTTGTTTTAATATTTCTTGTTGTCTAATGAAGTCATAGACTTCTATTTGGTCCATTCTAATTTTCAGAGCTTTGGTACGTAGGCAAGATTTATACATCTTGTGACAAGTTAATTTTTTTCCATTTTTTTCTTTCATAGATCTCATTTTTTGTTCATTTTTTTCTTCAAGGACTCTCACTTCATTTATAAAAACATTTTAAACATTTTTTTAAATTCTTGTTTCAAATCTAGGAATTCTAGTTGAGTTTGTACTCAAGCTGTGTTTTTCTTTTGAGGCATATTGAATGTTGTGTTACTCCAGAATCTCAGGGAGTCTATGGACAATGCAAGCTTGCAGTGCTCCCAAAGGATCTAAGACGGTTTGATTTTGATCCCCTTGGCAACATCCCCTGCAACTTACTGACCTGAAATTTTATCTCTGTAAGCATAAAGTTCTGCTAGACTTCACCCACTTCAGTACTTCTGTATGAATCTGGAGATTGTCCCAGTATGAAGCTGGGACTTCCTTTTGTGCTGGGGCACTATCTCTCTCTGGGCTCTGAAGTCATCTTATTGCACACTCCTGAACCAACATTATTCCCAGGGTCTACAGACCTCTTTATCTCCATATGCTGACCAAGGCTAGACAAAAAAACTCGACTTTTTCTTTATGTCTCCATTGAGTTGTGCATGAGAGGGAAACTGCATTGTTTCCCCATGACCATGGCCTCTCTCAAGAAGTTTTTTTTTTCCTTCAATAATATTTTATTTTTCCAAAATGCATGTAAAAATAGTTTTCAACATTCATTTTTATATGATTTTTTGTTCCAAATTTTTGTCCCTTCTTCCTTTTTCTTCCCCTGTCCCCAAGATAGCAAACAATCTATTACAGGTTACACATGTACAATATCAAAAAGTTTTTCTTGAAGTATTTTTAATCTTATTTTGTAATGTGATTATCAAAGCAAATGTTTCAAAAAACCAGGAAAAACATATGAAATTAAAATAAAATGACAAAATTCATCATAGCATGGGATTCTCAAAGAGTTTATTTAAAATTTTTAGTCTTCAAGTCATTTTAATTAAATAAAACAGATACTTATTAAACACATTATACAGAAGACATTGTGAAGACACAAAGAAAATAATAGTATTCTGGCATGTAAATCTCTTCTCTCACAAAAATCTGATGATAGTTGTATAGATATTATTGCCTTCATTTTATGTATGAAATACACCCTCCTTAACCACAAATAAACTAGTCTTCTAATAAGACATGCAAATAGCTAAAATAACTATTACAATGGTGTTGTCTATGAATGTTTAGATAAGGGAGATATTATTTTCTGTTTCAGTCTTTGAGTTGCTATAGCCAAAGAACTAATCACTCTACAATAACCTGGTGAGGGGCCTCTCTGACTCAAGTTAGCATTTGTTGAATAAACATACTGAGTACCTGCTCAAATGCCTTCCTTAGTGGTATCTACTAAACTTGTACCCTACTGGCAAAGTCTTTTAAAACTCAGCATCACCTCTATGCTACAATGGAGTTTCAAGAAGTACTTTTGTTAAGAATTTAATCATTGGCAGAAAATGCTAAATTAAGAGAAGCTGCTAATACTTTAAGGGCAAGGAACTAAATTGTCTCAAAACATTAGAAAAAAGGGAATTATCATTATAAAGTAGACAAGAGAATACCAATTGTCTACATAACGCTGTTCTTCAGTGGCTTAACGGCAGAGAAATTGGACCAAATGATCTTCTAGAAGTTCTAAATCTCAGCGTGTGAGAAAACTTCTAAGGCCTAACCAGAATCTGAAAAATCTCCTCTATGACCCCCAGTTGAAAGTGAATCCACCGGTGGAGTCAAGATGGTGGGGATCAGACAGGAGTCTCTGTAACCTCCTCTAACCTTCCCTCAAACCAACAACATATGAAGCCTCTAGACTGATTTTAAAGCAAAAAAATCCACAATAGCTGGAGGACAACACGATTTTAGAAGAAGATACTCTGGAAGAACTTCAAAACAGGTCTGTCTTAATTGAGCAGGGGGGTGGTCTGCTGAACCCAGACTGCAGCACAGGGAGACTAGGGCAGGGAGCTGGAGCAGGGAGCTGGAGCAGTAGTCGGAACAGGAGTGGGAGTGTTGTGCTTTTCACACACCTGGGAGTCTTCTGTGGGCCTATTGGGACAATGTGTGCTGATTGTGGGCAGGTGGTTTGGAGGGTCTGCCTTTTGTGGGGGGTAGATTGTGAACCACTGAACCCCTGATGAGCATCAGACCTAGCTGGCATTAGACAGCACCCTAGGGCGATCAATCAGTAGGACTGATCAGCACCTGAAATAATTCAATCAGCAGAACTGCCCAGTACCTGAAATAACTCAATCAGCAGAACTGCCCCAGGGAAATTAAAGCAGCTGTCCCACCTTTGCCTTAAACAGACCTCATACCTTTAAAAAAAATGAATAAAAAACCAAAAAGAGCTCTCACCATAGACAAATTTATGGAGAGAGGGAAGAACAGACCTCAAATCCTGAGGCCCCTAAAGGTAAAGCAACTCCAGAAAAAGCCCCAAAGAGAGACATAAATTGGTCTCCATGTCACAAGGCTTTCTTTGAAGATTGCATAAAAAATCTTAAAAGAGAGTTAGAAGAAACATGGGGAAACGAAATGAGATCACTGCAAAATAAAATAGAAAAAATGGAAAAAGAATGCAATGAACAAAAAAATGCAATTGGTCAATTGCAAAAGGAACTAAAAACAGTAACTGAAGAAAATAAGACATTAAAATTTAGA
>JAJPUD010024787.1:0-18332 GCA_023553655.1 Myrmecobius fasciatus
TATATATATATATATATATATATATATATATATATATATATATATATAAACCCTGATGATAATTTGGCAGTTTGAGGGAATGTAAATTAATGCTGCCTCTGATAGAAACTACTGCAAGAAAAAGAAAGGGATAAAGGAAGAAATTTCTCTCTTTTCCTCCTCCCCCATCAGCCAATACTTTTATCAGCAGAGCTACTCACATCAGACATATCCCATTCAGGAGTTAGAGTGTAAGTTTTAGACCCAAATGAAGAAGCAGAAATATATAGGTATGAAAAAAGCAGTCATTTGAGGGAAGACATAGCTTTCAACCAGAGAAAAAAGATACATCTATCGTTTCAGTTGAGAACTTCCTGTTCAGTAGTTTTATTTGTGTCCAATTCTCACTGACCTCATTTGGGGTTTTCTTGGCAAAAATATTGAAGTGGTTTGCCATTTCCTTTACTAATTCATTTCATAGATGAGGAGCTGAGGCAAAAAGGATTAAGTAATTTGCCCAGTATCACACAGTTAATAAGTACCTTGGACTGATATGAAGGCATTTATTCCTTACTCCCGGTCTGTTGCTCCATCCACTATGCCACCTAAGTACACAATTGAGAGCTAGTTTTGGAAATTGAGTTAAGTTTTAAAGAGAAGCAGATCACAAAACTTCACTTGAGCAGACTTCTTAACAGAGTTCTTGCCTCCCAGGGCAAAGGATGGGGAAGGATTTCATGAGAATTTTAGCAAAAGTAAAAAGACTTGAAGAAGGTCCTACAGTATTGAACTTGGCCTTGTCTATCCTCTCTATGTATGATTCAATGACATTCTTTGTTCTCTTTCTCCCCCAAGGTTGCTGTATGTATTAGTGGTGGAGTGTGTCCCATATAGAGAGAAGGAATTCCCCCTCCTACTACTGTTCTCCTTATACCATCTTATTAAATATCTTTACTTAGATCAAATTGTGTCTTTTGGCCATTTATTATTGGAAAGCTTACTTATGAACTATAGAGTTTGATCTGAAGACCTACAATGGTCCTAGAAACCAAGTTTGTAGATGCTTTCTGGATACCCAATTCATGAGGGAAAAAGTAAGTTTAGGGAGTAGTCCAGAGGGAGTGCTACATTCTTTCTTTTTAAAATTTACTTCTCCTACTTATATTTATTCAGGGAAATCTCTGAAATAAAGCTTAATATAGTTTGTGTTTAGTTGACTTGATAGATGGTCACAAGGATTCCTGATTCCTGGGTTTCCACATTTCCACTCAATGAACAGTATGATTTGGTATGGAATAGTTTTTATTTCACTTTTATATCATAAAACATGAAACATATCAATAAAATATTTTTATTACAAATATAAATAAGAAAAAAAAAAGAAAAGAAATATGTGACCATAATAATGGTAGCTTGCTGTACTAACACAAGAAGGAGAGAAAGAGACTTAGATATGGAGAAAATCACATCAAACTTATACTAGTTGACTCATTTCCAGTCACAGAAGACTCATGTCTTTGTGTCACCAGACTGGCTTCCCCGGCATCCCAAAAGTTAAACCTACACACACACATACACACACACACACACACACACACACAGAGACACACACACAAAGGTAGGAATAGAGTCTCTAATCTCTTGTTCCCTCTGAAAATCACTGATAAGTGAAGAGAGTAGGAGTAATTCCTTCATATTCCTGCATTTTTCCTGGAAACAAGATGAGAGAAAGAGAGAGGAAGAAAGGTTGACTTCAATCTCCAGAAACTGCAGTCCTACCTATACTTCTATTTCAAAGTCAAATGAAGTCTCCTGCTCAATCATGGATTCTTTCTCAGATCTTTATCATTAGAACTGATGCAATGCTTATCAATATTGCATATAATGCCAATCCACAATGGAAAGTTCTGCCAGGAGAAGTCAGTTTGGAAGAAAGCCTGGTTCACATTAAATGAACATAAAGATCTATGTACCTTCTCAAACTCTATAGTATTGATTCAAGGGAGATGCTTATGCCTGATATTTATGATATAAAATGTCTCTCTTTATTTATGACCCACAAGGAAACATTCCTATGTTGGGATAAGCTAAGTGGCTACAAGAAGGCAATTTTACTGCCCTTGTGCTCATTGAAAAAGCCAGAAGCTATCAACTTTCAATTATGACTTTACAGTGGAGAGAAAATCTAGGCGTATCTGATAACATTTTGACCCAGAAAAAGAATAGAGAAACTGTACCTCCTTTCTTTATTGTAGATGCTGAAGGGACTCAGTGTGCAATGTTGAATATGCTTTTAAATGAGTTTAATGTAAAGACTAGTTTTGTTGAAATTCTTCCCCTCCTATTCCCCCCACTTGATATTTGTTATAAATGAATGTTTGTAGTACATGAGAGTGATGAGAGTTGTAATCTAAAATGACTATGATATAAAACAAAAGACATACATTGGGGAAAACTAAAGGATATCCCCTTTGTCACATGATTCATGGAGTTATAATGAGATAGACAAAATATTGGTTTATTATTTGAGTGAAGATAAAATTAAAAATAGTCCCTGCCAATAGTCAAAGTAAACTGGTTGATGAATTGCATAAAAGGAAAGGGATATGAAGCAATTCTGAACAAGGAAAAGAATGACATAGTTTGACTTGGCATCTAAATTGAAGAGTGCAGACTGAAAATGCTTCACATGGAAAATTTGGACAAAGATGTTTAAGACACTTTGCCATTACCTCAGAATCAGGGGGACAGAAGATACAGCCAATATTTGTATTGGTTTCCCCAATAAGCTTGACTATGACTATCTAATCACAACAAACTCATTTCAAGAAGCATAAGAAAATGCCAGGTTCCTTGTAATCTTTTCACAATTCTTTAATATTTTTCTTTTCATTATTTTCTTGCTCTAGTCATTGTACTTTGAAACTGGTGACTCCTCCAGATTTATGTAGGGACTTCTTTGGAATAACTGTCAAATAAAGCCTGAAATAATAACCTTTATTTAAAAAAATCTTTTAATGAATTGACTTATCAGCAGCACCAATTAATAACAAGAAAAATTGAATTTTACGTAAGCAGCACTTCTGGAATTATCAAGAGGAACCAGCGAGGAGGGGTTTTCATTAGAATTAATTAATTTTCCTTAATTAAAGTTTATCCACCATAACAATCCTATAGCTGGGGAAAGTCAGTGTGGAGCTGACATTTTCCAGTTTCATTTCCATTGTATCCCAATGGAAATATAATTTGAACTCCTCTAGGAAGCAAGGAATACACTGTTAACCTCCCGTGTCATCTAGCTCCAGATATAAAGCAATTACTAAGCTTAAAGTTGATGAACACTGTGACAGGCTTGTCATTTTTCCATTTGCATATGGCTGTTTGCCTCCATAGCTCAGCTAGCTCCTGAGCCTCTCAACACATTACATCTATTAGTTTATCTTTTATTAAAAAGGAAAATAAGGGGGGGAAACAAATACTTTTTCAATCAGTGAAGGAGTTTGTAAATTTTAAATTGACCTCCATTTTCAACTCTTGATGAGATTAGAATGTGTGAACAGTAATTCTCCCACTCCTGTTACAGAGTGTGTTTAGGGAATTATTAAAAGAGGATTGAAAGGGGGTAACATCCTATGTCATTTTGCATTTGCACAGCAAATATCATAAAGCAGAAAAATGTCAGTACTTGGATTTCTGTTTTCTTTCTCTATTAATATTTCAAAAAATTATGATTTTATCCAAGTATATACTCTTTTCATTACTGTATACTGTAGCCTCCTCACAGGAGGTTGAAGCTTTTTTTCTTTTGGGTAATTAGAAAGTCTATTTTCTAAAAGTTTTCTTGCCTTTCTTTCTTTAGAAGATTTAATTTTTTGTTACTACTTTTGGTGCAAATGTTGATTCCTTCCCTCTGCCTTTTTTGCAACAAACAAATAATTAAGCAAAGAATATTTAATATAGTGACTGCCTCTAATAATTTTTATCTTCCTCTCTTGACTACCTCCGAGGAGAGTAATGATGCTCTCACAAGCTCCAGAGGACTCTGTTCTGCCCTCCTAAAATTATAGTTCACATACCCTAATTGCTAAATTTCTATAGTTAATAAATAAATAGTTAAACCAATTGACACAATTAGTTCAAAGAAAAATGTTTACCAAGATGGTATAGTAAGAATAGTAATTACAAAAAAAATTCTTCCCATAAACCTGGGATGATCTAAAATTCATACTAGTGTCTAAGTGAAGAAAAAAGTAGGAACAAGGGTAGGAAATATATTTGACAAAAGTCCCTTTGGAGTTTGTGTAGATCTTTTAGTTTGACTCCCAAGGTTGGGCTCCCATCTACCAATCAAATCCCATGTGTTAGGGATATTTCTTCTTGAGTCCATATTCACTCTTTTCTCTGCTTTCACATTCCATGAAATTGCTTCCTCTCTATGTCTGTGTCTGACTAGAAAGTCCTTTTTCTGCTCCCTCAAGTGAACTTTAAATGCTCTCAAATTGATTCCACTGGAACTGATGGATGGAATATCTCCTCCTGGGTGAGTAGCAATGCTGGTTGATGTGGGGGGGGGATAGAAATCAACCATTCAAAGACCAATACTATATCCCATTGCAGAAATATATGCAAGTTGAGTTGGGGGTCCTAATTTACTCTCTTCAGATTAAATTCTCTGGAATCTGTTTATAATTTCATATCTTTTCCCCTTGGACTTTGAAGTCTCTTAAGCCTCTCTTCTTTGTATTGAACTGAATTTTGCTTCTATTCCTTTAAGTTGTCCTGTTTTTTCTTCATATGACTGAGTAGAATCAATGCCTTTAATTTCCTAAGGGGGTAAAGCAGGAGGAGTATTTCAATCCCTCTGATGATGCATTTTGGAATAGTCTTTCTATAAAAGACAATGAAGTATTCTTTAGGATTTATTTGGTTCAGGAAACTAAATTCTCAGTATTTCTGCATCTTTTCTTCATCATCTGAGTACAAAGCAGACAAGAGGAGCAAGATGGGTTCTTGGGAGTTCTTAGCTGGCAAATCATAATAGGTGACTCACTAAACCAACTCATAGTTATCAGTGCCTATTCTTATTTAATATCCCCTGCTGCAGCTAAATAAATTCCCTTTTCTTAACTGTTGGGTGACCTATAAATGTCTTATTTTATACCCTCTTGAGAATAAATTACCAGAAGACTGTGCTGAGTCAGATCCAAACTATAATAATTGACATAGAAAAATTGGAATATGAGGAAATCATTGAAGTAGAGGATAGGCAGTATAGAAGATAAGCCCAGATTGTCTTTCATGTTTCTGGTGGCACTCTTGGTAATGTTTCTAGAAATGGTGGTTGCTTATATAAGGCATCTCCTCCACTCCTGTAATAGCTGAGTAAATCTACTTTTGTGAAATGTTGAAAGATATGTAAATGTCTCATTTCATTTAAACATTAAATCTCAACTACTAGGAGAACATTTTGAGTAAGGCCCCAGCCCCAAACAGGTAGTGAATCAATATTATGATTTTATCACTGCCATAAGGGAACTAAATAAGTACCTCTATAACCATAGCCCAAAGCATCAATCCATGAAGGGACACCATGGGTTGGGATTACAGATGCTGATTTGGATCTATAAGCAGTTTGCTTGTCTGATAGATATATTTTTCATGAGACTTTTAGCTCACACAGTTTTTCTGTCTTCTTGTGAATTCAGCACTAGTTACTTACAATTGATGCTTTTTCTCCCTTTTTTTAAATTTTTGAGATTTTTAAGCTACAGTTTTTACGCTATTTCGAGGAAGACAATTTCTCTATAATGTTCAAAGTATTTTTAGAGTCAATGTTTTGGAATTTGTGGAAAGAGAAGCCAGTGACATCCTCTCATAGATAATGTAATATATTAAACGTTCTCTTCATGCTATCTTTGGTGCATGTGATCTGGTCTTTAGTGGATCTAAGGGAATGGTCTCAGTATAAATCAACTCAGTTGGGATGCTGGCAAGAGTTCCAAATGGCCAAGACTTCTAAACATAGCTGAGAGTCCAAGTATCTCATGACCCAGTCCTCTCCTTAGCCCATTGAGTAAACTAATTCTCCTGCTGCTGTTTGACTCATTTTTAATTAAGGAATAGCTACTAACGATTCTTCTCCATCAATTTCATCATCCTTTTATATAACCAGAAAGGTTATCCAGGTTTAATACTGAACAAATTAACTTTTTTGCTTCATGCCCAGTATTTACTTGTATGCTTTCCAAAGGCATTATTGTTCTCCACCTCATGTCATACTGAATTATGTTGTCCTGTGGAACAACTTCCAAAGACAAATCCTCAGTCTTTTGAGTCTATGTGCCCTTTAATAAACATTTGGTGAATTTTTCCTGTATGCCTACCATTGTGCTAGAAAAAAATTGGGTTGAAGGGAGAATGGAATCCCTAAATGAAAAAGAATCCATATTGAAGAGATAATAATCTTACTGGAGAGGAAAAGATTCATATTATAAAACAGTTAAAAAAAAGACTATACAGACATTCCTTCATGGTTTGGTTAGAGAATTAGTGCAATAGCAGATGAGAAAAGAGAGCGCATATAAGGACTGAAAAATCCTGAGGAAGTCTTCACTGGGTACTCAAGTGATAATCCTGAAGCTCAGTAAATCTCAATGATTCCACATGTCTAGAATTACATATGATCTCTTTACTTGGCATTGAAAGCCTTTCACAATGTGGCTCAATTCTATCTTTCTTTATTGTAAATTAACTCTGATTTATTCACTCACCACTTCAGTGAGACATGCTGTTTCTTATGAACAACATTCTAACTATGTCTGGCCCTGCCCTCCTTGTCCCTGAACTATTACACAGCCTTGTCAAGCTCCATGCTAAGAATGCTCTCCCCTCCTCACATCTACTTCTCAATTCTCTAGTTTCCTTCAAAGCTTAGATCAGTTAGCACCTTTTCTTACTGAACTGCCTACTTGTTTTTCTTCTTCAAATTTTCCTTGTAATTATTTTGCATTAGTTGAAAAGACATGTTGTCTCCCTCAACACAAAGTAAACTCTTTAAGAGTAGAGACTATTCAAGTGAAAAGGTGCTCTAAATCATTAATGATCAAAGAAATGTAAATTAAGCCAATCTGAGATTGGCTAAGATGACAGGAAAAGATGACAAATTTTGGAGAATTTATGGGAAAACTGGGACACTAATATATTGTTGGTGGAGTTGTGAATGGATCCAATCATTTTGGAGAGGAATTTGGAATTATGCCCAAAGACTTATCAAACTGTTCATACCCTTTGATCCAGCAGTATTTCTATTGGGTTTATATCCCAAAGAAATCTTAAAGCAAGGAAAGCATGTACAAAAATGTTTGTGGCAGCCCTTTTTTGCAGTGTCTAGGACCTGGAAAGTGAATGGATGCCCATCAATTGGACAATGGCTGAATAAATTATGACATGCATGTTATGGAATATTATTGTTCTGTAAGAAACGATCAGCAGGATGATTTCAAAGAGGCCTGGAGAGACTTGCATGAACTGATGCTGAGTGAAATGAGCAGAACCAGGAGATCATTATACATGGCAACAACAATATTATATGATGATCAATTCTGATGGAAGTGGCTATCTTCAACAATGAGATGATTCAGACCAGCTCCAAAGATCTTGTGATTAAGAGAGCTATCTACACCCAGAGAGAGGACTGTGAAAACTGAGTGTGGTTCACAGCATAACATGTTCACTCTGTGTTGTTGTTTACTTGCATTTTATTTTTTTCACATTTTTCCAGTTTGATTTGATTTTTCTTGTGCATCAAGATAATTCTCTGTATATATATGCACATATTATATTTAACATATATTTCTACCATGTTTAATATATATTGGACTACTTACCATCTAGGGGAGGGAATGGGGGAATGGCGAAAAATTGGAACACAAGGTTTTGCAAGGGTTAATGTCAAAGAATTATCCATGTATGTTTTGAAAAATAAAAAGCTTTAACAAAAAAACCTTAAAAAATAAAATAAAATAAAAAAGAATAAAGTCTATTTAATTTTTGTCTTCATATCCACAATACTTAGCATGCTGCCTAGCACATAGATATTTAATAAGAACTTAGTGTATAAAAAAGATAGGAAAACTGGACTTGTGATTTTCTTCATACAAGGAAGTCTCAAGTAAGAAAATCCCTCTGTAACCAGATTGGCACCTTCTCTGCAATTTATATTCTAATATAATTTTACAGATCACTCAGAGGTTAAGTGATAACCAAGTCAGAGGAGGAGCTCAACTTAACTCAGTTTTTCCTGACTCCAGTGCTAGCTTCTCTCTGCTACAGGATGTTACCTTTGTTAGAGAGTGAGATGGAGGAGAATGAAAAATTGGATGCTTAGTTGTCATCAGTCTCCCCAGAAATAGGTACTTCTACAGTATTCTCACACCTGAAAAAAGTTTTAAGATAGTTTGCCACATCTTTGTTTAGTTCCTCAGACCTTTACACACAACTTAGTTTGTAAATTTTTTTTTCTTCCTTTAGTAGCCCACTTTTTACTTCTGCTTCTGCACTATTTTCCTTGACTTCCACTCAAATTAATGGGCTGGATCCCAAGATGGTGACTGAATTTTACTCCCCTAATGATTGAAAATAAGTAACTTTAAGTGGCTGGGAATTTCTAGTAGTATGTCTCATGAGTACTTACTGGTTAGTCAAAATTTAATTAGCTTCAGAAAAGAATATTTGCTTAGGTTCTATAATAAGAAGAGTTGCTAAGTTGACATATTTTTAAAAACCCTCTACAATCTGACACATATAGTTCAACAATCATACTTGGTTCTGTGGGAGATCAGATTTGTTTGGATCATTTTGTTGTTGAGAAGAATTAAATTCAACTATGATAAATAGTTGATCACTGTACAATGGGGAAAAATGCCTTCTAAAGTGAAAAAAATAGATTGGATATATTTTTCTGTGTGTATGTCTATGGGCAGGAGTTGAGTGAGAATAAGGAATCTAGATAGGACTTAGTCCAACATGTTTCCTTAAAATAATTGTGCCCAAAAGTAGAATTGTTGCCTCATGAAATAACAAGTTCCCCAGCTCTATATATCATCAGTGTTTGAATGTGACAAGTTATAGGTGAAGAAAGGATTCCTTTATTTAATTATTTTATTTTTTCTGGTTATACATGTATATTAACTTTTTAATCACACATTTCTTTATAAATTATGTTGGAAGAGAAAAATTAGAACAAAAGGGAAAAGCATTAGAAAGAGAGAAAAAAAGAAGTGAACATAACGTGTTTATTTGCATTCAATTTCCATAATTCTCTTTCTGGGTAAAGATGGCATTTTCTATCCAAAGTTTATTGGGATTACCTTGGATCACTGAACCATAGAGAGGAACCAAGTCTTTTATAGTAGACCATAGTACATTCTTGCAGCTATTTTGTACAATGCATTGCTGGTTCTGCTTGTTTCACTTAGCATCAGTTCATGTAAATCTTTCCAAGGTTTTCTAACATCAACTTGTTAATCATTTTTTATAGAACAATAATAATCCATTACTTTCATCTGCCACAATTTATTCAGCCATTCCCCAATTGATGGCATCTATTCATTTTCTAGTTCTTTGATACCACAAGAATAGCTGCTGCAAAAATTTTCACATTTCCTCATTTTTGATTTCCTTGGGAAACTTGGCACTGTTGAGTCAAAGGATATGCACCCTTTTATAGCACTTTGGGCATAATTGCAGATTGTTCTCCAGAACTTTGGGATTTTCACAACTCTACTAGCAATGTATTGGTGTTTTCCTACACCCCCACCAAAATTTATCTTTATCTTCTTCTGTCATTTTAGCTAATCTGAGAGATGTGCTGTGGTATGTCAGAGTTGTTTTAATTTGCATTTCTGACAGTATAAGTCTCCAATTTTCTTCATTTCCAACGGATACCTTGGAGACTATTGGTTATTTTCCAAACAGTGTCAAAAGTGGTAAGGTGTAAAGTGATAGAGGATTTTCTCTTTTGACTTGACTGTGTTGTGTTTACTCCTAAATCAAAAAGATAGCAAAAATATTACCCTTTGGGAATAGTAATATCTCTTAATTTATCCACATAATTAACATAATTAAATTTTCCAGTATTTCAGCTTATTTAGAGACATCCCAGTGTTCCCATGGTTGGAGCAGGTTCATACCAGTTTTTCATTGCTTCATCTGCAATATTCTGTTCTGATTCAATAACATCTCTTTCCTAGCCTCCTCTAGCCTTTTCTTTAAACTTTCACTTGTTTGGAAAAATAACTTATATAGCAGATTCCCAAGGTTATCCCTGGCCTGAGAACCCTCCCTGTTTCTATTTAAACTCTGCTCCCTCTGCCCCCTTGGGTTCTACAGTACTTTAATGCTTCTTTGTGCTCTAAATTGCAATTCCCTTACAGCAATTAAAGACCTTAGTTTTTGCTATTCTGGTAGTACTCTCTATTTCATATTGGCAGTAATTGATTACACAAACTTCATCATTATATGGTAAAGTTGTGTGCAATATGTTTTCATTGGTGATGTCTTATCAGAGGGTTCATATATGTTTGTCAGTTATTTAAGAGCAAAGGTATTTTTTTGCCACATCATAACATTCAAGTGCTTATTTTATCTTTAAAAAACTTAGAGAAAAATAATTTATCCAGAATAACTCAGTAAGAAAAAATGAAGACTGTTATATTGTCAAATTTATTTCTACTTCCTTATTAAGGTAGTAAAGCATAATATCTAAGCATCTATGATAGCAAAGCATAATATCACTCTAACTTTCAAAGGCAAAAATTAAGATTTGCTTTCTAACATTGGGAAATAGCTCCTGTGAATGTATAGAAGTAGGATATGGTATGCTGGAACTTTGGAAATTGCTTTAACTGTATGGTCCCTGTGAGGTTTATAAAGTAGAATATTTTTGGAGCTGTCAAGCTACTGAATGTATGAGAATTGGAGAAGTGCTTTTTCCCCATAATTCAAATATGATGTTGCAGTCAAATTGAATTTGAATATGAATTTATGACAGTACCATGCATGTATTACTCTTAGGTTTGTTCCAGTGATACCCAGAACAAAACTTGAATTTGCAACTGATCTGAATCTTTGTCTTTTTGTTCTCCCTTTCTAACCTTTTTTTTTTCTTCTCACAAACACACTATGTGCAAGAGAGATTTAGAAAGATGGGATAGTACCGTCCTGAATAAACAGAACTGTCCTAAATAGAATATGCTTCTTTGCAAAGTAATAGATTTCTTTTCATTGGAGAATCTCAAGCAGAGACTTGGTAATCATTTGTCTGCAATGATGTAGATAGAATTTCTGTTTTAGTAGATGCTGGACCAGACAGTTTTTAAAATCTCTTCCAATACTGAAATTTTATGATTAATTGAGAAATGTTGAGAAGTTAAACAAGGGAAGATGTTGGGATTGACTACATTAATGCTTCTAAATACGAGCGTTCATAATATTTTTATGGTTATCTGATTTTATGTCCCCTTCCTTTCAACACCAGTTTGAGAAACAGTTCCCAAGAGAAGAAAAAAATCCCTTGAAAATAAAAGCTTTTAGTGACCTCTTTTCTTCAGGGTTTCCTAGCATTCTACCCTCTAGGAAGAATGTGTTCAGGATCTTAGGGAACTTGTATGTGGAGAGTTAGAAATGGTGATGCATTTTGGAAGATATCTACAGCTGTGTTATCTCATCCTTTAACTCAGAAAGAAGATTAAAAGTCTTGTAGATTTGATTTTAGAGATTAACTAGAGAAAATCTTCCTTTCCTGTAAGTAATTCTTAAATTTGAATGCTGTTTTAGTGTGAAACTGTTTAAACACTCCTCTCATCTAGTCTGTGAGGGGCATATCCAGAAATACAGCATTTTGCTTTTAAAAAATTCTAAAAGGAAACCATGAACACTTTATTAACTCAGGGTTGGTTTTTAACAAAATGATGATGTGATCTTTACTAAAATGAGATTTTTTTTTTCTTTCATAGCATCATGTTATATTTTAGCATCTTTCTTCATCTCCTTGATGAAATTTTCCTAACTCAATTCATCCTATGTCCAATCCTATCTGCCTCCCAAAATCTTCCTTCATTGATAGTGTTCCATGCTTGGGATCTTTTCTTATAATCAAATAATATATGACATATATTGTCAATGTGGTGTCATATATATCATATCCTCTCTGGATCCACTCCCACAAATCCCACTCACATTATTGGACAATTTTATCAGAGATTAGTTGACTACTCTCCTCAAAATTCTAGATTTAAGTTTAGGGGCTGGGAGATTTTTTTATGACCATTTCTCACAAGTTTCTATGGCATATTTTCTATTGATTTTCATCAAATAATCTCAGGTAGCTTATAGCAATTTATATTTAGCAAAAGTATTTAATAAGACAATATAATAGGAAAATTTGGTATAAAATGCCCCCTCCAAAACATTTAATGCATATTCTTCTACAAATATACACAAGCATAAAGGAAGATACTTATTTAAAGGGAAATAATGGAAATCCTTTTCTATAATGCAGGATTCTTCATAAATTCCCCTTAAGTAAAGTTATAGGGTAGACTCTGAAGGCTAGTGTCCTTTCAGAGTTCTGAAGATGTGTCCATTTTATTCCCCATGTATCCTTCAGATCTAAATGTTGGCATCAGCTACTGCTTCTCTCCTGCTATCAATCCTGGTTACCTGGCTTTTTTTGATACCTCTGAAGAATCTCAGTCTCAATTATCTGGGATGAAGACAAAATAAATAAACATAAATTACTATTAAGAATTAGGTTCAAAAATTAATAACAAGTATAAAATGGTGAAAATATATCTAGACATATCATGTAAAATAAAAAAATTTTGACATAATAACAACTTTATGTAACTTCATAGTTTTCATATATTATCTCATTTGAACCCCATATTCTCCTTTTGAATAAGGTATTAAAGTTATTATTTCCACTATTTTACCCATTGAAAAACACTGAGTCAGAGAGAAGCAAAGTGACTTGGCTGAATTAATAAGTTAATAAGTAAGAGAAAGCTGCAAATGTGATGGTCTGTCTTCTGAAATTATAAGGTCTTTGTCACTATAAAAAAATCTTGAGAAGCTACTTAGTCATGCTGTATGAAAAGGGGGGGTGGGAATTCATGCTTTAGTAAAGGGGATTTAACTTGATGATCTGAAAGTTCTTTTCCAGCTCTAGTTTTCCATGATTCTATGGTTGTGGGATTACGAGATTTTACGTTGTATTTTGTGATAGAAGGAGACAATGACTGAGAACATAATTAGCATCTCCAAATGTCAATTTGGTCAATAGTTTCAATCTCTACTAGTATCATTCTTCAATCTCCCATATTAATACCTCTAATCTTTTTATTATTATTATTAATAATACATAGTTAGGTTGACTTTTTCCCTCTCTGTTCTCAAGCCCTAGAGAGAAAGTGTGGTGTAGTATATAATATTGGGCTTGGAGTCAAGAAGATCTGGGTTTTAATCCTTTTTCTTAGACTGATAATATTACCTGGTATGTATGTGACCAAGTTACTTTATCTCTCTGTATCACAAATAATCAATATTTTAAATCATACACCAAATGTAATGTGCTTTATTAGAGGGGGAACTCATTTCAACAGCTCCTCATGATGACAAAATCTCTCTCTCCTCTATTATCTTTCCCTAAATGGAAGTATGACCTGAATAACAGGGCATTAGCAGCATACAAAAGATAAACCAAAGGCCTTGCTAATCCACTGGAAAATGAGGACCTCATTAGCCTTGTGTAGCTTCACAATACATTAATAGTTGGGAAGACCTACATTCAAACTTGGCCTGAAACACTTCATGTTTCTAGATGTCATTTACCCCAGTTTCCCAAACTATAAAATAAAAGTAACAAACTTTCAGGGTTGTTGTAAGTGTAAAAAAAATGTAATTGTAAAATACTTTGCAAATTTTAAATATTTATATAATTGTTATTATTATTATTATTACCACCATTCTGGCCTATTTTTATTTATTTTTATTTTTTATTAAAGTATATTTTTAAAAATAAAATGACAAGTGACCATTTGATCTTTCCTAGGTAAGTAGTTAAAATATAAATTGTGCAATTTTTTTATGCCTGATGGTATTATATTGTGCCTTGATTAGCATTTCAGTTCCATACAATTCAAAATAAATTACAAGTAACTTCATTTAGCTTCATACTAGAGTAAAAATGATTGAACTAGGCTTTAAAAATATATGATGTGCACATAAAAGTACTTAGTGGTGACAGGAAATTTAAGAATTTATTTATAGAAAAGTCATTTTCTAAAAATAAGCCTTCCATTGAAAAGTAGCCTCTGCAGTGGTAAGGGCAGCCTTTTGAACAGAAACACTTCAGCTATGTCATGACAATTCCTTAAAACTAAACTAATGCAGTTTAAGGATTGTTCCTGTTTCCCATGAGATAGTAAATGGGACAAGTCATGCAAAAGTAAATTTTAGTTTATTCATAGAAAAGGGGAGGAGTGACCTTAGTTTTTATTTTCTGGCTTGAGGGTATTTTTTTGTGACTTGAAAGACAAAGAAGAGCTATTTTTAAAGCTATAATGGAATTCTAATACCTGGAGAAATTTGTGTGTGTGTGTGTGTGTGTGTGTGTGTGTGTGTGTGTGTGTAAGTTATGACTATGCCCATGCACAGTTAAAATAGATAAGAGAAAAACATTCATGGAAATTGAGGTCATTGAGAGTAGAGATGGGAAGGGGTAGGAGTGGGGATGAAAAAGACTGAAGTCAGGTACTGAATTCCACATATGACTACTAGAAGGATGAAGTGAATATTAATTGATAGGAAATAATCTTGTTGGAGGTATACAAAAGCATTTTTATGTTCTAGTCAATCCAGAATAGAGGAGAAAAAAATCATAAAACTAGGAAATTTACTTGCATTATTAGGTAGCAAGGTTTTCTTCTAACTTTTGATTAAGAAATTGCTGTCATTCATTGCAGTAGATAAACCTATGTGATTTGTTTCAAAATAGAAATTTATAATTTCTACATAGAAATTTGAACCAACTTTAGCAAAATAGAGGCTATTATATCTGTATTTCTAAAAATTATATCTTTTTTTAGATTTTTTAATATATTTTATTTTATTTTTCCTAACTACATGTCAAGATAATTGTTGGGGGGCGGAGCCAAGATGGCGAACTGCAGACAGTTTTCTCTGTGAGCTCCTGAGACCTTCCCTCAGACCCAGACAAACTGAGCCTCTGACTGGTTTTGGAGTGAGGGCTCCACCAAACACATGGACTACAACGCACTTCTATCAACAATCTACTTTGAAAAACCTCCGGAGAAGGTTAGCCTCAGGGGAATCGACCATTGGCCACGATCAGACCCCAGGGCACCCGGGGTGGAAGTTGAGCTGAGACAGAGGTGAATTTTAGGCACCCAGGAAGCCCCTGGGAGACGGCTGGGCCACTTTGCTCTGCTTGCGAGCAGGTGCTTTGGCAGATCTGCCTTTGGTAAAGGGTGGATTGAGAGCAACTGAAAACATGGCCCTAGTGCAGATCTAGCTCTCCCAGCCTCAGACCGGAAGTCAACTCGGCAAACTGCCCTAGGGCAAATTGAAACTGTGGCAGAATACCCTGCTGGTGACTGATACTTCAGCTCAAAACCGAGTAAGAAGCAGAAGAGAGCTCTCACCATAGACAGCTTTTACAGAGAGAAACTAGAGAAGTCCCCAGATCCTGAGATTCTGAAAACAATCCCAGATGAAGCCACAAAGGTGGACTTAAGCTGGTCTCCCTTTCAGAAGGCTTACCTGGAAGACTGCATAAAGAATCTCAAAAGAGAGCTAGAAGAAGAATGGGGAAATGAATTGAGATCAGTGCAACAGAGATAACAAAAACTGGAAAACAGGACTGGTGAATTTGAAAAAGAAAACAATTCACTGAAAAGCAAAATTGGTGAATTGGAAAAAATGACCAATTCACTGGAAAATAAAAATGGTGAATTGGAAAAAGACAACAATTCACTGAAAAACAAAATTGGTGAGTTAGAAAAAGACAACAATTCACTGAAAAATAAAACTGCCAAAATGGAAAAAGAATGCATTGAATCAAGAAATTCAACTAGCAAGCTACCAAAGGAGCTAAAAAAGATAACTGAAGGAAATAATACTTTAAAAATTAAAATTGAAAAAAATAGAAGTAAATGACTCAATAAGACTTCAAGAATCAGTCAAACAAAAACAAAAAAATAAAAAAAAATAGAAGAAAATATGAACTATCTCCTGGAAAAACAACTGACTTGGAAAACAGATCCAGGAGAGACAATCTAAGGATTATTGGACTCTGTGAAAGCCACGAGGAAAAAAAGAACCTTGATGATATCTTCCAGGAAATCATGGAAGAGAATTGCCCTGATGTTATAGAATCAGAAGGCGAAATTGGCATTGAAAGAATTCACCGATCACTGCCTGAAAGAGACCCCAAAATTAAAACCCCAAGGAATATTGTGGCCAGCTTTCAGGACTATCACACCAAGGAAAGGATATTGCAAGTGGCTAGAAAGAAACAGTTCAAATACCGAGGAACTGTAATTAGAATTACACAAGATCTGTCAGCTTCCACAGTAAAGGATAGAAGGGCCTGGAACCAGATATCCCGAAAGGCAAAAGAACTTGGATTACAGCCAAGAATAAGTTATCCAGCTAGAATGAGCATCATCTTCCAGGGAAGAAGATGGTCATTCAATGATACAGGAGAATTTCACCTATTTCTAATGAAAAGACCAGATCTGAACAAAAAATTTGACCTCCAAATAGAGAACTCAAGAGAAGCATAAAAAGGAAAAAAGGAAAGAACTCTTGAGAACTGTATTTCTACTTTAGGTATCCTTAAAGAATGGGGGTATAATTTGATTTTTCTTTGATAATAATGGAAAGGAAATTAGAGGTGGAAGGGATATCATACTAAAAAGAAAAAGGGTGGGGAAAGGAGGCAAAATAAAGTAAAAATAAAGGAGGCAAAATAAGGAAAATCTCATAAAGAGACATAGAAGATCTAATATAATTGAGGGAAAGTAGGAAGGGCGATGCGTATTGTGTAAACCTTACTCTCATTAGATTGGACTCTAAGAGAGTATATCAGACACATTTGCCTTCATAGAAAGGCCTGACCCTCCTTGTGGGAAGGTGGGAGGGATAGGAGGAAAGGAAAGGGAAAGAATAATAGAAGGATTAGGGGAAAGGTATAAAGGGGAGGAACGGATTCCAAAGGAGGGAGGACTGTTGGTGGGAGGTGGTCATCAAAAATAAAGTACTGGGGAAGGGGGAAGGGAGAGAGGGAAAAGGGAAGAGAAAATCATAACTCTGGGTAAATAAGATGGCAGGGAATACAGATACAGTTATTTTAACTGTGAATGTGAATGGGATGAACTCTCCCATAAAACAGAAGCAAGTAGTAGACTGGATTAAAAGCCAGAATCCTACAATATGTTGTTTACAAGAAACACATCTAAAACATAGACATACATACAGAGTGAAGGTAAAGGGCTGGAGCAGAATCTTCTATGCTTCACGTACAAAGAAAGGCAGGGGTACCAATCCTTATCTCGGATCAAGTAAAAAAAAATAGAAATAATTAAAAGAGATAAGGAAGGAAACCATATTTTACTAAAGGGTACCATAGACAATGAAGCGGTATCAATACCAAACATATATACACCAAGTGGTATAGCCTCCAAATTCCTAGAGGAGAAACTAACAGAGATGTAAGGAGAAATAGACAGTAATACTATACTAGTGGGAGATCTCAACCTTGCTCTCTCAGAATTAGATAAATCAAATCACAAAATAAATAAGAAAGAAGTTAGGGAGGTAAACAAAAGGCTAGAAAAGATAGGTATGATAGATCATAGGAGGAAATTGAATGGTGATAGAAGGGAGTATACTTTTTCTCAGGGGTTCATGGAACTTATACAAAAATTGATCATGTATTAGGGCATAAAAACCTCAAAATCTAATGCAGAAAGGCAAAAATAGGAAGTATATCTTTCTCAGATCATGATGCAATAAAACTCAAATGTAATAAAAGGCCAGGAGAAAATAGACTACAAGTTAATTGGAAATTAAATAATCTAATCCTGAAGAATGAATGGGTAAAAGAGCAAATTATAGACACAATTGATAATTTCATCCAGCAGAATGACAATAATGAGACAACATGACAAAATTTGTGGGACACGGCTAAAGCGGTTATAAGGGGTAATTTTATATCTCTAGATGCTTACTTGCATAAAACAGAGAAAGAGAAGGTCAATGAACAGGGTTTA
>JAJPUD010024788.1:0-18331 GCA_023553655.1 Myrmecobius fasciatus
TTTAAATTGTGCCATTCCTGTCCCATGATCCCCCTGAATTGTTGGTGTTCTATTCCCTTAATTTTCCTGATTTCTTGATCTCCATGATCACATATGAGAATTTGGTGTCTAAATCCTCATCCTGGTGTGGGGAAGGAAGCATCTTAACGGACAGAAAGTGCTGGAAGAACAAGATAGTTCTTGTGGTAGAGTAACAATACTATATAGAGGAGTGTTTTGAAGGAATTTGTAAATTTGGGGAAATGACTTATGGGGTATACTCTATGCATTTTATTTCCTCATGTACATACAGGACAGAGCAGCTAGGATGCTTCTAATTCCTGGACTTTCTCTTCCCTACCCCTAGAACCTCTCAGGTTCACCTACTATACCATGTTTTGGTGTCCTAAACTAATCTTCCAAATCCTCTAGATTCGGACTGGCCACTTTGATGAGAGGTATGTATTATCCTCAAGAGTCCGAACTGGCCGAAGCATCAGGGGACTCAGTCTACCCCCTGCCTGTACGAGGGCTGAGCGACGCGAGGTGGAACGAGTTGTAGTGGATGCACTGAGTGGCCTGCAGGGTGACCTGGCTGGACGATATTATCGACTCAGTGAGATGACTGAAGCTGAGCAACAGCAGCTTATTGATGTGAGGGGCCCTATGGAGAAGTCCTGGGAGTGGGTGGGCTAAGAAACAAGAGTTGGGACAGGAAGAATGAGATGTGACTGGGAGAGCTGGGACAGGCCCAGAGGCTAAAGTGATGGAGAACCTGCAAAGATGTTTATACCATGCTCTTTAACTCCCTTTAGGACCACTTCCTATTTGACAAGCCTGTATCTCCTTTGCTGACAGCAGCAGGAATGGCCCGAGATTGGCCAGATGCTCGAGGAATCTGGTATGGAATGTGTACCTTATTTTCTTCAATCCTTTGCCCTCTGTTCTTACATTTTTCCATGACCCTTCACTCAACCCTCACCCTATTCCTGCCTCCTGATCCTATACCTCCACTCCTTCAGGCACAACAATGAAAAAAGCTTCTTGATCTGGGTGAATGAGGAGGATCACACACGGGTCATCTCAATGGAAAAGGGTGGCAACATGAAAAGAGTGTTCGAGAGATTCTGCCGGGGGCTCAAGGAGGTTGGAGGGGAGTGGGCAGAGGAATTGGTTGGGGGGGTGCATATGGGAAACCAGAGACAAAGATATGAAGGGAAGTATGTGGGAACCTTGAAAGATCAGTGGTGGGAAGGAGTGGTTGATCTGAGTTAGAATAAAAAAGCTTTGGTGGGAGGGAATAGATGAGAATGGGTAGAATTTGGGGTATGTCCCTAGTTTCAGCCCAAGGGGAACCCATAGTTCTATTCAGTGAAAGGGGATGAGTGTGTTCGTGATTTTAGTAGAAAATACTCCATCTTCCCAGTTCTAATATAAGGTAAGTTAGCTTCTGGACCTTTTTATTTTTATTATGGTTCCATGTCTATGGCTTTAGCGAGTGGCTGAGGTTCCAGCTGGCTAAATGACCATCGTAATTATTATAAGGGTACAAGAAAGTCTTCAGAGTTCTAGAGAAGGAAGAGTAGTAACCAGTTCTATTTGAAACAGAGTTCCCATGCTAAGTTCTAACTTAAATATCTCCCCATTCCAAATTCTATGTACATGTTTCCATGTATTTACTTCTAGCTAAGAGTTTCAGAAGGGAGAAAGGAACTCCTGTATTACTCGGTTTCTCATTGAACAATTTACACAGCTTCTAACAAGTATGGGGAAACATTCCTAAGGCAAAGGGAAACCATGTTTCCTTTGTTTTGAAGGTTTTTCTGTGTCTCTGATTCTTCTTCATAATCTTCATGTCAGTGAATTAGGGTCCCCGTCTTTGTGTTTCTGATTGAAATAGTTCTAACCATGACACTAAGTGAGGGGCCCCATCCATTGGTTCTAGTCCCTGTCTTTAAAGTTCTAGCTAGAGAAAGTATTCCTAGTTTTCTAAATACAGATTACTTAATTCCTGTCATTCTGTTTAAAAGATTTTATATGCCCATAATTTTAGCTAAGGGAGTCTTATGTGTCTCAGGTGGAACGTCTAATCCAAGAACGTGGCTGGGAGTTCATGTGGAATGAACGTTTGGGTTACATCCTGACTTGTCCTTCTAATTTGGGAACTGGACTTCGAGCAGGCGTGCATGTCAAACTGCCCCTGTTAAGCAAGGTAAAAGAGCTGAGGGAGGGGAAGAGTAAAATAATGTTGGAGTAGACACATGTTGGTGCCTAAGGGAAAGTGGGGACAGGGTATAATGAAAGAAATCTGAGTAAGGGGAAGAATATTTAGACTCAGGCCCCAGAAGACCTGCCTCCCTCTCTCCTGATTCTATCTTCCCTGCTTTATTTTCCCTCCAGGACAGCAGATTCCCCAAGATCTTAGAGAACTTAAGGCTACAAAAACGTGGAACTGGTGGGGTAGACACAGCAGCCACAGGCAGCACTTTTGACATTTCTAACTTGGATCGGCTAGGAAAATCAGAGGTAAGAACCTGTAGGAAGGAATTTGGGTATCAAAGAACAGGTTAAGATTGGTGGAACTATAGAAAAGATAGAATGACAAGTCTAAAAGAAATTCAAGAAGATGGTGCAAGTCTAAGATGAAACTGGGAGTAAGGGAGATCACTACAAATGAGATATTGGGGGCTGTTTAATAGGAGGGAAGTAAAGAACAGGAAAGACACTCCAGGGAGTATGGAATACAAGATTTGGGTTTTTTCCTAAGTGCATGTTAAGAGAGTCAAAACCAGTCAATACCTTCCAGGTGGAGCTGGTACAGCTTGTCATTGATGGGGTCAACTACCTGATTGACTGTGAGCGGCGGCTAGAGAGAGGACAGGACATTCGCGTACCTGCACCCATTGTCAACATTAAGAATTAGCTTTGCAACCACCCATAGACCTTCCCAAGCTTTCAGCCAATTGCTCAGCCAATACCCTCTCCTGCCAACTCTGAATCTGACCCATGACCCAGTAAAACCCACTTGTTATGCTCTAGTTGTCTGTAATTTCTGGTACCATATAGAGTCACAAGAGACTAACCCCAGAAAAAGGAAAAAGGTCTGAAAGAGGGAGAAAGTTGGTGGAGGTGGACACAAGATCTTGGGGACAAAGCCGTGCTAAACCTCAAATGGGAAATAGAAACATTTTTCTTTTATAGCCTGTTATATATTAAAAATTACAAATATAAATAACAATCAGGTACACTTCCATTTATACTTTACTATATGTGACCATAGGCCCTTTGTCCATCAGTCTCTCTTCTTGACTACCCAGATCCTTAGCTTCAGGGTAAGCAGTCAAGTAGAAAGATAACCAGTGTTGGGATCCAGAAAGAAACTGTCTGTTCCTGGAAGTCCCAAGCTGTATTACGCCCTGCAGACAAACAGGAAAAAAAAGAGGGGGGGGATTGATTTGTACTTCTAAGGGGTCTACTTGGAATCTGGCTCCTCTGTGTATGAACCCCATCACCCCAGGGCTGCCTGGATATGCATGAGGGACATAGAACCATATCATAGGAGAATAGGGGTCAGATCCTGGGAGTCAAGAACAGGTTATAGTGATGGGGAAACCAAATTGTGAAACTGGTCACTCACCCAGCTGTTCTAGGCTCTCCTTTCCCTCTTGCTGAGCCCAGATGACAGCTTGACGCTGCTCAGAGTTCAGGAAGGCCATTTGCTCAGTTGTGATAGCCAGAGCCTGAGCGCTGGTGAAGCCAGATAGCTGCACAGGGTTGAACACCACCTGGGGGTGTTCAGTGAACGAACATCATTTACTCCTAGTCCCAGCTTTCTCCAGGCCCCAGTCCCACTGTTGGTACTCACAGCAAACTTGGGCGCCGGCATGACAGCAATGGCGAGTGGAGTGAGGCCCTGGATCTGTCCCTGAAGCAGTGCTGAGAGCACCAAGTCTGGGAGCCCAGCTGTAGAGTCAATTGGAAGAAGGCACTTAGGTCCTACTATGGACTGTGCCCATTAAGTCTCTTTTTACAGACTCCCCCCAAATCTTTCACCTAGCCTCCTTCCTCCATTTCTTCATCTTGAGAATGCCTTCATTCCCTTAAAAAGTAACACCCCCCCCACTCAAATCAGAGAGCCTGTGCCCATTGCTTTCGCCCTCCCCGATCTCCAGCACATCCTGTCTTCCTACCTGCTACTGAGCCAATCTCAGTAAATATCTCGGGCCCCCAATTACTGACTAGTCCAAAGCCTCCAGGCAACACAAGCAGGTGAGCCAGGGCCTCTAACTGTTCCTCGGAGCACTGGAGGGGCAGGGAGCCCAGGAACAGAACGGCCTTGCTGTGGACAATTAAAACCAGAGGCATGGTTACAGAGCAGAAAAGAGGTCCTTTGGTAAGCAAAATCTAGCATCTGCGCTGGGATTTTCTCTTTTTGCCACATTTTCCTAGGGACCCTTCCCCTCTTTGTTCACACCACAGAGGACCTGAATTCCCGATTGTTGATGTGCTGTATCTCATCTGGCCGAAGGCCACAGATTGCATGGCCAAGAGCAGTTAGGTGAATAAAATCCAGGTTCCTCACTTGCTGCCCGCTCTGACGCAAAAAGCTGGAGACGATGACTTGGAGCTGGAGGATACAGGGGAAATAATAAAGGGGAAGTGTTATAGTCATTGAAGTTCAATAATGAATGGATCCTTAAAAATGTGTCCAGTTTTAAGAAGATTGATAGGTGCCCTTTCAACTCTTTGACTCTCTGAAAAGCCATAAACAGTAGGAGGCCTATGTGGAAGACTAAATCTCCAGGGTCAAAGTCTGGGGACACATGAGATAGAAATATAAGGAGTAGTCAAAGGGTTATGGAGACCATGGGGAAAATGAAAAGAGAAGGGTGGTTGGAAAACAGAAGCCCCAGAGAAAAGATCTAAGAATTTAGACACACCTACAGGTCTGAGACCCCTGAGTCCTTCTAAAATAGTCACCTGATTTTTGCTCCAGCCTTCCAGCTGTCCCAAGGCTCCCAGCACTGCCCAGTCCACCACAATCAATTCCCGGAATTCACGTTCTCCTAGCCCTATTAACAGCCGACCCAGATGGAGCATCTGCTCAGGATGAAGTCCTTGAGGAGGACCCCACAACTAGGAGGAAGGGAGTTTGAGACTTAGGTTTCCTCTAGGGTAACATGGCAACCGCTATTCTTTTTTTGTCTACCTGCTCAAAAACAGGTCTGTCTGGCGCTTTTTCCCTGTTTCTATCCCCCGTTCCCTCTTCATTCTCAAATATCTTTCTATTAATAGTCCAATACTGATCATTCCCTTTGGCTTTTCTATATATCCCCAGCCCTCTGCTTGACCTCTTTAGCCTTGCTCATTGCTGCTTGTAATTCTTCAGACCCAAGACCAGGGTCTTTTGCAAACAACCCCAAGCAGTCTTCGAAGTCAGAGAGTGTCATTTCTGCAATCTGTTTTGCTGACCAAGCTGCTGGGAATGTCCCTCGAACATCTGCACAGGTGGGCACAGGATCTGAGGGATAAGAGAGGGCCAGAAAGAGGCAATGTGCAACTAAAAACCTGGCCCAATGGGCTCCTCTGAAAGCAATAACTCCTACAATTTTTTATGAGTAAAGAGGGATATTGCAGTCTCCCATTTGAATGGTTGCTATATCTGGATTGGAGACAATGATGTAGTAAGGCATTGGGCAGAGGGAAGGTGGGGCAGAAGGCAGTGAAAGAGGGAAGTTGTGGTAGAAGGATGAGCTGAGAAAATCCAGGGAGCAGCAGAAAGGTTATAGAAAATTATGGAATCACAGGATGTTAAGATTTGGAGAGGACTTTAAATCTATTTATAATAAAGCTTGAGTCCCCCCAAAATGAAGTTACTTGCTCAAAGTCATAAAGCAAGTTAATGGTTAGAATTAGAATTTGTCTCTACCCCCTCCATGCATCCTTTTTATTGTAGCACATTGGAAATCTAACAAGTTAGGGGGCTCTCACCTGGTTCATCTTCGACTTCTGCCTGGACAACCCCAGTCACCAGGGCTGCTTTTCTGAGCCCTAGATCTGGAACCCCACACAGTTGGCCAGCCCGGCTCTGCTCCCAGCTCTGCTGTCTCTCTAGAAGGCGTTCCAAGGTCTCAGGCCCCAAGGCTTCCTGGTCACAGAGGTTGGAAGACATGGCAGCAGCCAAAGCCAGATGTCTCATTTCTAATCTCCAAAGCCCTTGCCCCTTCTAGGACCATCCTCACACCTGCCTAATGCCTCTGTCTTCAAGCCCCTACTTGTTAGTGGATGGGATTCCACGCCCTCCCCACCTGTTCCCCTTCCCCACCTCACCCTGGGCAGGAGGAGAATGGCCTGAGAGGATAAGGTCAATACCAGACGTCCAGCCTGCTCCACTTCATCTCGCCTCCAGAGTTCTGGCCGCCTGGGGGATTTGTGATAAGGTCAGTGGCAGTAACCTGGAGTGAGGCACTAGAGCACAGCTGACTAAGGAAAGGGCAGACGAGGGGATTTAGCTCAAGAAAAAAACCAGGAACCTAAGGGAAGGAGAAGTAGATAAGATTAGGGATTAAGAAACAAGGGAGTACTTAGAAGTTGGGGGTACAGTTAGGGTTCAAGAATTCCCAGCAGGGAGATGGAATTCTGAACTTCTGAAGGTTCATACCCAAATGCAGACTCATGCAACAGCAAGCATCCCAACTCTGTGGCAAATGGTTCTCCCAGGCAGAAGTTCTGCAGCCGACTGAGGTGGGCCAGCAGAGTCTGTGGGAGGATCCGGCCTACGCTCTCTGTCCCCAGGGATCCAACCAGGGGGCCCAATGCCTCCAGCACCTCCCCTGAGAGTGGGATGTCCTGTGGAGCCTGAGGGAAGCAGTAGGCCAGGGGCACTTTGACCTATGTCTCATAGCATCATAATTACTGACCAATGTTCCAAAACCTCTGATGTTCCCCAACCCTGTGAGTCTGTGATTCTCCGTTCTCCTCTGACCCTCAAGATACCTTTGAACAATAAGCCCAGCTAATAAAGACTAGGCCTGAGAGACTGGGAGGTGTTTCCTGAGATTCTTCTGGGTCTAAGGACAAAAAGAAGACTCTGGAGAGATAGTACCTGGGGACAAGTGAGATTCAGGATTGGTGGGTAGATCTAGGAAATAGTCTTGGGAGTCCCTGGAGTCTAAAGTCTAAGGGGATCTGAGATCTGAAGGTTAAGGTAAACTAAGGTAGTTCAGGGGACAATATCTTTTAAAATCTAGAAGGGGAAGGTCCTTACCAGACTGCGTAGTGCCCTCTCTGCCAGGGCTTCTCGTCGGAGTGGGGGCAGTACTAGGAATTGCTCAGGATCACCCCGTACTAGTTCCAGTACCAAGAGAATAGAATCATTGGATAGTCTTTCAATCAGCTGGGTTCTACAAGAATAAATAATAGGGGCATCCTGGTAAATTAAGTTTTCAGAAAGTGACACCAGATAACCCCATAGTCCTAAAACAGAGCAAAATGTCCCTGAATAGACAGTGACATCAGATGGGCCACAACCACAGTGTGATACCTGCAGAATCTCTTATCCCTCTTCCTGAATAGGAGATGAAAATAAATAAATTTGACTTTTTTCTCCAAGATTGTACTTAGAGTGAGAAGAGAATGAAAGAAGGATGCTTTCAGGTCCTCCAAAAAAAGAAATGGTATAGAGACATCCTTCTAGTTCAATCCACTTGATGTTGGCCCCAAAAGACTGTGACATAATAGAATGTACCAATTAAGAAGACAATAATGGAATCTATCATTTTTATAACACTTGGCAATTTCCAAGGTACTTCCATGTCCATTATCTAATTTGATCTTCACAACAATACCCTGAAGTAGCAAGATAGAAATTAATAGCCCCATTTTACAAATTACAAAGCTGGAGCCCAGAAAAGTCATAGCACAAGTGGAAAAGCAAAGCTAAGAACGAGGCTTTTGACATTTTCCAGTTCTACTTAGAAATTGGGGTGAGGGGAGGAAGGGCACAGTCTCTCAGAAAGTGATATCATAGAACTCTTACATCTTTGCATGAAAATGACATTGGAAGTAGTCCTATTTCTCTGATATAGGAAATAATCATCATCAAAGAGAAGCAGAGATGACAACTTTGTAATTGGGTCAGACAGTATAGTTATAATAGTGAGAATGAAGTCTCTGGAGAAGCTAAAGAAAAGGAATGTCAGGAATATGACATTAGAATTTACTTTTTACCACTGTTTCATTCCTAAAAAAAGTCCTGAAATTATCTCTACTCACTTCCCCAAAATTTTAAGCAACACAGTTCAGATACATATTGCAGTAGAAGTGAAACATGGAAATGAATGTAATGTCAATGTATTCCTTTACTCCTTTAAGTTCTGGGATGCACTTTGGGGTTGCCAACCAATAGAAATAGTAATTTTAACTAGAATTTTTACCTACCGATCCAGAAATAATCTGAGTGACCCAATCCAATTCAATCCAATCAACCCAGTCCAACAAGTACTCATTAGACACTATGATACAAATAAGAAATGACCACTTTTGACAGCATCTTCTAAGGACAAAACTCCCATCTTCCCCACACTAGGCTTTCTGGAAATTTGAACTATAACTTTTAACCCATGACATTGGATCCCAATACCTACGGTAATTGGAAGAGTAACTCCTGCTCCAGACCATTCAGGTCTGGTCCAAGGCCTCCTAGCTCCAACTCAGACGTTTCCATTCTCCTCTGTAGTTCCTCCCAGATACAGGCCCTCTGTGGGAGTGGGTAAGGGAATGTTTTCAAGAGCCCAAATTGGATATCTGATACCAATGCTGTTCCCTCTTCCCTTCAGTTTCTGGTATCACTGTTTTTTCTAATAGTGCATGTAGTAAATTCTCTCACCAAGCTCCCTCGAACCCCACCAGGCAGCTGGTAGAGCAAGACCACCACTTTAAGGAAATCTGTCCTCCAGCTGAACTGCTGCAGCCACTCACAGGTCATGCCTCCTGCCAGAGTGCCCAGAGACCTGAAGGAAAAAAAAACTTGAGAGAAGCAATTAAGCCAGACAGTCTGCCACCTGCCCACTCCCCCAAGCTTGACACCTAGAATGCTGTCAAAATTGTGTGTGAGAGTAAAAAGTATGTCCAGTTTCTTTGCCAAGAAAACTCTAAATAGAGTCATGAAGAGTTGGACCTGATTGAAACAACTCAACAACATAATATGTATGTATGTTGTAGGGAGGGAGTCTTCAATGATCCTGGCTTGAGTCCCTAGACCAGATACAAGAGATCCTACACAAATATCTCTTCAGCACTGCAGGGGCCAGGGTGGAAATGTCATTTATTGCACAAAGAGAATAAAAGGAGGAAGGCTGCTTCTGTGAGGGCAGCGGGAACAAAAAAGAAACTCCCTGCTTCTGACATGAGACACTCACTGCAAGTTTCTTAGTGTCAGGTTGGTGGTCATTGACATCTTCTTCCAGAGAAACTGGGCCTGCAAAGGGAGTGAAACAAGAGTGACCGCTGCCAGGGCACTGGCCAAAGCCTCAAGTAACCCAGAGTTTATTTCACCCACCTCCTTAAGAGCCAGAACAATTGCTAGCTCCCATCCACCTTCCCAAAATTTCTACCTCTTCCCAGTATTTTCTCTCCAGGGAAAGGCAAAAGAAGAAACAAAGAAGGGGTGGGGTAGAGAGCCAGTCCGGGAGGTATTATAGGTATCACGTTAGAGTGGGCATTGAAGTGAGAGAGACAGGGAAGAGGAAAATGTCTAGCAGAAAGTGTTACCTGCTGTTCAGACCAGGGCAGCTCCCGATAGGGCCTGAAATTGGCCAGAAGAACTGGGATGTCCAGCTGTAGCAGCTTTAGGGGCAGCAAAGGAAGTAAGCACTCTGGCCAGATAAGAGAGCCTGGCTGGTGGGGTTGGGGCAGAATTGAGAGGGGTAATATTTAGCCTTTAGGAAAGAAAAAGGAACCATGGGAATTGGGGGAAAGGGAAGATGAAGTGGAGCCACAGTATGGTGCATTTGGATGGGAGTAGAAATAGGAATTTTTCCATACCCTTTCAGGATTTCTCATTGTTGAGCCTTCCACTCCATTCTGTAGCTCATAATATAGACTTTGGGAGTCCTTAGGTTCCAACACAACCAGGTGCTCAGACACATGAAGCAACTCATGAGACACACCTGGACCACACTTGAACCTGGACCAGCTCCAGGATTCTGGAACCCCTCCCAAGGGATGAATAAGATCTGTTGCAGGTTAGGGCAGGAAGTAGAACAGGTCTGACTTCTTAGGGACCATTGGAATAGGGAAAGTCTCCTAAGGCAGTACCAGATAAATGAAACTGCCCTGAGATCTGTGGAGCTGGAGTGGAGTGAGGAAACTTCAGACATACCTGGTCAGCAGGGCACACAGTTGGATCTGCATCATTTGGTCCCGTGACTTGACCTCCATCTTTCATCTGAATGAAAATTGCTGACTCTGTTTTTGAATCTGCATCATTTTGGCATGCCATGTCCCCAAGAAGGATGGAGCCAGATGCATCTGCTACCCTCCCATCCCTGGTATTACTTATCCCCACTTCCTCCTTCCATACGCTTCCATACCCGAAAAGCCTGCAACAATGCTGCTTTCTGAGCCGATGAAAGCCTAGACAGTGTGGGTGACAAGCAGGGACAAGCTGCAGCCAGGACTTCTGTGGGAATGAGTCTGAGGGTGTGTGGGCTAAGGCCAGGCAGCAGAGGACTGAGAGCACAGAGTTCTTCCACTGTCAGCTGAGGAGAAACCAGGACATGAGCCTGAGGAAGAGGAGACGCTGAAGGGCTACGTATGGTGAGTGTGACGGAGGGGAAGAGCATCAATGAAGAGGGAGACATTGGCAGAGAGGATCTGTCACTTACATCTTCTTGTGGGAGGAGGCGTTTAAGCAGAAGGGTAGCCTGAAGTGAGGAAGAAAAAAAGGAATGAAGCACCAGTCTAAAGGGAAGCCTCTTAACGTGATGTATGTGGCCTTGTTGAGTTTTTTTTTTTATTTTTCATAATTATATTTTGGTATAATAAGGTTCCTTGGCAATCCTGTATAAAAATATTATTTTGAGAAGTTCATAGAGTTTTATCAGATTGGTCCACGTCACACAAAAAGATTAAGAATCCTTCTCCTAAAACTTCCTGGTCCTACCCTTGGACTCATGCTATTCAGTGCTCATTATCTCTGCCAGAATGACTTATAGCCTCCTCAGATCACAGACTGAGGCAGGATGCCAACCAGGGAAGATTTCTCTGGAACAAAGAAGGCTTCTTAGGAGATCAGGGATGTTCTTGCCTGGCCAAGTGTGAGGTCAGTTCTTTGCAAGGCAGGGAGAAGGGTTCTGAGTTGGAGCTCTGACAGCTCCTCCAGGAAACTGAGTCCAAGTTGAGAGAAGAGGGGGCCCCACGCCTGCAACTCCTGGGGACTCAACTCTGTCCCGCCAGTTAAACGAAGCACCCGCAGCAGCTCATGTGCCACCTGCAAAACATAAGGATTGTAAGCAGAAAATGGGAGACAGGTACTTGGATACCAGCCTCTTAATTTCACCTTCAATTGTTTGGGGTTTTTAGGACCTGGCCTGGGACCAAAATGTGGAGAAGTTAAGGAAATGGAGAAAGAGGAAAGACAAGAATGGTTTGGGCCAAAATGGGATGGAATGGTTCAGTAAATATTTGAAACCAGAGGGAGATAGGGCTAGCAAGAGGTAGTAGAGTAGCAGGGAGTAGTACATGAGGCTAAGGGAGCCCTGAAGCTAGAGTTCTTCTGTTAAGGGGCTCACCCGTCCTTCAGGGCTAAGGGTTCCATTGGCTACACATTCTAGCAGTCCTTGCTCTACTGATCCCATGGGGTCACTCAAGGGTACAAGACTCTGAAGTTCCTCAGTACTTAGGAAGCAGGCAAGGGGCCCTAGTCTGAAAAAATCACAGAGCCAGTTTCTATGTGGGTCCAAACATAGCCATGAAGGGAAGAATCTTAAGCAGGCTCTATGTTGGCATTATAGGCACTGAAACAGAACATGCCGGTACTTTGTGGTACCAAACCTAACTTTGTAAGAATATCACTTGAGATTTATATTACTCAAGAGCACTGTTTCCCCTTCTTTCTTCCTCCCCAGATTCCTACATTTCATTTTAGCCCTTTCTTGTTCCACTGTTTTTCCTTTTCTGGAAATTAAATCTTTTTAGAAACATAACATTAAGCATTAGTACAATCAACTAAACTTGTTTAGTATTATTTACATTTAAATCAATTAATTTCAGCATCTAACGTATCTTTTCGTACTCTTACTTTTAAATCCCTATAAGATTCTTTCGCCATTCACATTTATTTTTCCTCTTATGATTTCAGAATCTTTTTATTTACTTTTCATTATTTCATAAAGTTCTTTCTAGATTTTTAAAATTCCTTATACTTGTCAATCTTCATGAATTTTGATATGTATCACATTTTATCAAATCGTCCCCCTATTGTTATAATGTTTCTTTCAGTTTTTAATGTGTGTGTGTGGTTTTTAAAATTTTTTTTAATAATTCTTTTTTTATTTTTTTTTTTATTTTTTTGCTTTTTGCAGAGGCAATTGGGGTTAAGTGACTTGCCCAGGGTCACACAGCTGTTATGTGTCTGAGACCAGATTTGAACTCAGGTCCTCCTGACTTCAGGGCTGGTGCTCTATCCACTGCGCCACCTAGCTGCCCCTTGGTTTTTAAAATTTTAATGTAATTCTGTTCTGGAAATCTTTGAACAATTTTTCCTATTTGTTTTTGGATTTCACTTCCGAGGAATATTCCTAACAGTTGAATTACTGGGTTGAAGGTTCTTATTATTTGTATATCTTTTATTGTCTTTAGCTCTTCAAAAAAGCTTTATGAATTTGAAATTCTAGTTGGTACTGTCCATTTCTAGCTCTACTTACCCCTGTAAGGGACCTTACCCCTTAATTCCACAGCCACTCACCTTCGCACCTGTTCTTCACCATCTGGGACACTCTGATTCACCAAACTGCGTAGTACATGCCGGGCCTGTCCTGGTCCCAGCCCTGCTGCTGGCCAACTGTCCTCCAGAGCCTGAATCTAAAATGAAGAGGTTTGAGCCATTGTTTGGTCAAGTGGCTCTTGTTGGAAATTATTCTAGTGGTAACAATTGGGCCCAGGTTTTTCCCAACGTATTGCCAGAAAGCCTTCTTTCAACCTAAAAGTCATTAGTTTTCAGGAGGGAGGGAGGAAGGAAAGAAAGAACAGAGACCCAACTAATCCTGATCACTAGTTCCCATCTCATTCAACAGGGTCAGGGCAGAGACAGAAACCAACCTTGATTGAGGTCAAGAGAAGCCTTTTCACATTCATAGGAAGAACAGTCAGTACCTGGTGGGGACTGAGTTGCAGGAAGTGTTCCAAAGGGAGGTGGGGCAGTAAGGGTAGTGCAGCCCACAGCAGCTCCTGAGACCAGGCAGGCACTTCCCCAAACAGCTCAGGTGCCACCAGCAGCTGTGCCAGGGCTTCCTTTTGCTCAGGTTTCATGGCTGGACTACGATCACGGATGGCAGCCAGCCTTGAGGAGGGAGATGAGTATCATCCCCTAGCCCTATTTCAGACCCCCAGTTTTGACATCAGAATTCAACTGACTAAGGCCATTCAGGGTTCATCTTGCCACCCTGGCAGAGTGGTATAGAGATAAGTATAACGGGTTGTGTCCAGATTTTGTTTTGACTATTCACTTTCTGTGTGACCATGGGCAAAATGCTACCTCTCTGGATGTGTAAAATGAGGGGGTTGGATTCAATGGCCTCTTAGTGTATCCCAGCTCTAAATCTGTGATCCTATGAATGAATGACAGGCTGAAACCCCAGACTTGGTGGAAGGCAAATGGGGAAGTGGGTTAAGACCATGGTGAGAAGCAGGGGTAGAAGGATGAATAGGAAGTGGGGCCATGATGAGAGAGGATTAGGTCCAGGCCAAAGGAAGGGTGGGGAAGAGGAAGGGCCAGGGGAGGGGGCTCATGGCAAAGGCAAGTATCTCACACGCTCTCATTGGCCAACAGGGAGGGTGGGAATCGAAGCAGATCATTTACAGCCAGGAAGGGGATGAGTGGTGACAGATCAATAAAGAGCTGAGGCGTGAGTCGAGGGAATCGCTGGAGCAAGAGAGCAGTCAGTCGGCCCAAGGCCCGCTCCTCCGAGGGGGGAACCTAACAGAAGCAAATAATGATCAGTCTGACTGTGCTTTATTCAGGAGCACCCCCTTAATTTATATTTCTTCTTCCCACTGATTCGGCTCCTCCATGAATCTCCCTGTGCATGGATCCCTGACCCCAAGCATCCCTTGCTTCTATTCCCTGCTGTGTCTCAATCTGGATCAGTGACCCCTTTAGCTTCCCACCTTCAACTGGGCCCAGGAGTGATGGATGAGCGCCAAGAAACCCTGGGCTGCTTCACTCTCTGCTGATAGCACCAGCTGCTGAAGATTCTCTGGGGGCATGCGCAGGTACTCCTGGAGGAGGGCAGAGGGAGAAGGTAAAAAGGGAAGAAAAATGGATGGTAACATTGTAGCGGGCAAACTCCCAGAGCTTTGACAGGGATGGGAAATCCGAGTCTGGTCCACAGTCTCCCATCCCTGCTCTGCCTCTCCCTGGATCATTACCTGAACAAGGATCTGTAAGACCCAAGCACTCTTCTCCCTCTGCAGCAATTCCCACAATAAAGGCTGCCATTGGGAAAAAGAACATGTCAAGGAGAGGTAATCTTCCCCATCAGTCATCCCATAGATTCCCCGGGTATTCTGCCACTTTGGAATTGGCCTGAATATACTACTTCATGTTGCTATTTACAATTGTAAGTGTGGGTTGTCTCCTCAATTACTCTGAATTATAAGGTAAATTCCTTATGGGCAGGAACTCCTGTTTATTTCTGAATTCCCTTCATCAATGAACGTAGTTGGCTAAATGTAGTTGGCACTCAATAAATATTTGTAATTTAATTGATTACTGCCAACCAGAGCACCTCTGCTTGCTGCCACCTGGGGCTCAGTAAGTAGGATGACATAATTTTTTTTAACTTTTAAAAAATTATTTTAACTGAGCAACTTTTTGAGGTCATCTAGGATGATGCTTTCATTTTCTAGATAAGAAAACTGGGGTAAATAAAGTGATATGCTCCAGGTCAGAAAAATAATTATTGGCAGAGTGGGGCCTAGAACTAACTTGGCTAATTCTACCCATTCTACCTTGAGGTTGGATTTATTCATTCATTGATTTAATGACTTGTTAAATGTCCAGAATATGAAAAGCAAGGCCCTAGGCTCTGTGAGTCATATGATAAATAAGATATGATTCCCATCCTAAGGAGTTTAGTAGTTTAGTCTAGTAAGATAAAACGCGTATATGTGTGTGTGTGTGTGTGTGTGTGTGTGTATGGCATATAAGGTATCATTTCATAATACTTGGACACCCAGAAGTCATTTAGGAGAATAAATGAATCTAGGAACTTCCTGGTGAGGAAATCCCCTTGCCAATGGAGGCTGTACCTTCTCTGTAAGTTATAGTCTTAGAGAATTACCCAGAATACTGAATGTTGTATGTGTGAGAAGGTGAGAATTGCCTAGAATGCTTAAAAGCTTTGCCCAGTCACACAGCCAGGATGTGTCAGAGTTACGTGTCCAGGTTTTCCTGATTTAAAAATCAGAAATCATTAAACTTTTAGATGATATTCTCACTTCACAACTACCCTAGCTCCACTGACCTTTTAGCCTCCAATTACCTCCTTCTTCAGCCCCAAAGACCCATCTCTCTTCCCTGCCTTTTTTTTTAGTTATTAATTTTTTTCTTTTTTTTCTTTTCACTCTGCCTTATGAAAGAAGAAAAGTCCAAGGTGGGCAGAGCGTTCGTGGCAATCTCTTTCGGGCTTCCCACACGTTCCCAACTCCTCTGATGAGCCGGGGCACTCACACTGTAGCAAGCCAGTAGCTCCCTCTTGCCAGGGTCCTGGACGGCCTCCTCAGGGGGGCCAGGACCAGGCGGGGTCAGCCTCTGCTCCTGCTTCAGGTATTCCCCGACTGACCGCAGCATGCTGCTCCGGCCCCAAGGGTTGAAGGAGTCCCAGAAGGAGCAGTTGTCGGGGAGACTGGAGAGAAGCAGAGCCTGGCCCAGCAGTCTCTGGGCCTCCATGCCCCCTGCCCCTGGGCCCAGCAGGAAGGCCAGGAGGCGAAGGAAGTAGTGGAGGCGGGTAGGGTAGGAGAGGGCAGGCACTGCGGCCTGACATCGGGGCAGCTGGGACAGCATGCCCAGCAGGAAGGGACCTGGAGTCAGGCAGAGGGGAGAGGGCCCCAGAGGCGGCAGTGGGGGCAGCAGGGGACTCAGCAGTCCCTCCAGGAAGCAGGTGTTGTTGCCCCCCCGGCTAACTCTACACTGTCCCTCCAGCCAGGGCCAGAAGGGCACAAGGGAGTCGTAGAGAGTATCATTGGCACACACCATCTCCAGGAAACTGCCCCCGCTTGGGCAGCGCTCCCCACAGGGCCCAACGTGGCAGGGTGGGAAGGCACCTGCGTCGGGGGTGGGACCCTGGCACACATGGTGCACCCAGGCTTGGTTCTGAGGGGGCACTGCCTCTAGGCCCTCCTCCACACACATGCGCTCCACCCACAGCGTCTGGTTCTCCAGGAAACAACCCCAGAAGAGCTCCGGGGTGAGGGGAATGGGAGGCAGGCCCTCTGGGCAGTTGGTGGGGGGTGGGAGGAGGCTGGCACAGAGCCGCCTCACCAGGCCTCGGTTGGGCCTGGGCAGTGAGCTCAGGGAGAAATTACTGCAGATGACATCCAGGAACTGTTCGGGATACTGGTCGTGGCAGGCCTGCAGCCAAAACTGGGCGCTGACCTCCAGGGAGGTCACATACCAGGCAGCTGTCTCGCAGGTCACCGCCATGCTGGAGGGGGGCCGGGGCGTGGAGGGTTTGGAGTCCTGACAGTACAGGCGGATGGAGAAGTTGGAGATGCTGAAGGGCAAGTCAGAATCGGATTCGTTGTAGCAGATTGCGTCCATGGAGAAGGCCCGGGGCCCTCGACGATTGCTTCGGGCCGCCGCATGTGGGGAGGCCCTGGGCAGGGGCACCCCGGTGCTCAGGCAGTGCAGGAGGGCAGGGGGCGGGGGCGGCATCCCAGAGAGGAACCCCAGAGCCTGGGCATCCCAGGACACGTTGTGCAGCACACCCCTGCGTGCAGGAGGAGGGGGTAAGGAAGGAGGCTCTGCCTTGGGTGCCGGGGCTGCCCCGGACGTGGCCACAGGCTAGGTCCTCTGGGAATCCAGGTGTTACTGAGAATGGTCCACAGGAAGTGGGCACAGGACTAACAAAAATCCTACCCCAGGCTGAAGGAAACTAGGGCCCAGTCCTTGCTGGATCCAGTTCTGGACAGATACTGCAATGGCTGCCCAGGGAAGGGTTCATAGGAAGCAATCAGCCCTGCCATGGGCCACATCACCAAGTCTTTGGAGCTGGGCTGGGGAAACCTAGCTTACCCCTCCCTCTTTTGCCACGGCCCAACTGCTTCAACATTAATGCCTTCCAGGCCTGCCTCCCTCAGCTTGCACCCCTCAACTAGCCCTGGCTCAATCTCCCTCAGATCTGGTCTTTGGTTACTCACCACAGGAGCAGCTGTCTCAGGTTACCTAGGACAGAGAAAGAAGGAGATGAAAGCCCACGGCCCAGCCCCCTCCCCCTCTGCTGCTCACCGCAGGCACCCCTTACCTCCTATGCACTGCCCGCTGGCATCGAGCTCTGGCTGCCCCAGCGTGGCAAACACCTCCTCCTTCAGGGAGTGAGTGACGCGCAGCAGCCCTCCCTGGAAGGCAGCGTAGAGGGGAGCCCCCACTGTACGGAGGAGACCCACCCAAAGGGCTCCTTCAGTGCCTGCTTCTTCAGGTGGTAAGATCAGGCCCAGGAGGCCCTGCAAAAGGCGGGCCCCCCCCCAGCCGGGCTCTGTCACATTGGCATCAGCCACAGGAATCATCTGCAGCAAGGCCTGCCAGCGGGTGCCCTCCAGCAACAGTAGAAGTGAAGGTAACCAGTCAGCAGCCAGATCGCAGTCCGGAGGTCCATCTCGGGCACAGGGGGGCCGGGGAGGCACTGTGGACTCCTCAGGAAGCAGGACGTTGAGTAGCACCTCTGCCAGCCCACTTAGGGTGCCCGCCTGGTGCCCCAGAAAGTCCCGAGGTGTCTGCTCATGTCCCAGCAGTGCCAGGGCATCCCCTAGGAGCTTGATCAAGGGCTCCCAGTCCCGACTGCCCCTCAAGGTCACCAGGAAATCGTGCAGCCGTAGTGCAGGGGGTCTTAGGGTCGGGGGCTCCTCTCCCCCC